>BLKR01003488.1:0-143510 GCA_011170035.1 Teleogryllus occipitalis | reverse complement strand
CAGTTCGAGCCCAGCTCTCGTAGAGGCAACACCTCTCCGAGCGCTCCGCACTTCTTATCGCGTTTAGTAGTTGCAGTCTGTGCTATAGTTCCAGCTTATCAGTAGTAACCTCGAACGCGCACAGTGATAAGCCCCACAAGTTCTGGGCGGCCCACGGCCAAAAATGCTGCATTGCAGCATATAATGGCCAATTATTTAACTGTAAGTGTGAACATTTCTGTGTACTGTTTAGTGTAATTTGCGTCGATTGTGTGAAAGCGATCCATCTTTTGTGATGGAAAATGCCCGTGCTCACGAAGTGAACTTAACAGAAACCGGCTCTCTGGTATCGCAAGCCCTCCATGAAACAATTTCACGCGATATGGATGTTGAAGAACGCATCCAGCTCCAGCAAATGCAGCAACAATACCTTCTGCAACAGCAATTACCACAACAGCAACAAAATGGATTTACGCCCTTACCCCCGCCTTCTCAGCCATCGCAACAACTTCCACAACCTGCAACCAAAGATGTAAGCAACAATGAACCTAATAACTCCAGCTCTACAAACGACCAACAGCTACATCACCAACAACAACTATACCTACAATTACAACAACAGCATCAACAACTCATACTCCAATATCAACAATTGCAACAAACTACAAATGCAGTAATGTCTCCTCTGCAACTCCAACGACAACAACCTGCAACTCAACCAGCAACTCCTGCTGCTTACAACGGTCAGCAACCGAATGAAACCTCTACAAATAATGTAAGTACTAGTGCCAATCCACCCAAAAACGCCGATGATCCCAGAAAGCGTAAAAGACACCATAGTGACAGTGAAACCCCACATTATAATGTGCCAACTAATAATCGTTACGAAATACTATCGCACGAAGAACAAACTAATAGTGCTGTAGTGTAAATCAACCATCAACCACTAAAATTCCACCCATAATAGTTCACAATGTCGACAATTACAGTCGTCTAATCAACGACATAAAAAGTGTGACAAATGGTACTTTCAATACCAAAACTGAAAATAACAATATTAAAATCATGTTCCATGATATTAGTGACTTCCGCAACTTTAGACAATTTTGCGACAGTGAAAACATCCAGTATCACACGTACAGAGATCCGACTATTAAAATGTTGTCAGTAATTATTAAAGATGTGCCAATCAATTTATCAGAAAAAGACATTAGTGAGGAACTGATCTTTAAAAATTACCCTGTTAAAAAATGCTCAAGATTATATAGAAAAGATAAGACTCCCATGCCCATAGTAGCAATAGACTTAATAGATGATGAAATAGGTAGAACAATCTTAAACCTCAAAGACTTATTCTATTGCAAAATCAGAGTAAACATAAGAAATAATACCATAGGACCCATACAATGTAAAAAGTGTCAAAATTATGGCCACACACAAGCTAACTGTGGGCTAAGTCCAAGATGTGTGAGATGTTTAGGAAAACACCATTACTCTGAATGCAAACTCCCTAAACAAGGAACACTGCCCACCTGTGTTAACTGTTTACAACACCACACATCTAACTATAAAGGATGTCCAATATATAAAGAATTATCTGCTAAACTAACCAAAACTTCCTCCCGCAATTTTCATAATTCTAATAAAACACCTCAGTCTCAAAACCTCTCTCATCATCACTCTCCCCCCACTCATTCATCTCCCACAAGTAGTAACAACATCCAATTAAATAATAATCACTTCCCATCACTACCAAGCAGGCCCAACATTCCCAACTTCAGTGCAGCAAATCCCACATCAAATCAGTGGTCCAGAAACAACAATATAATCAATAATAATAACAATAGTACTACTAATATTGAAATTCTTATCACTAATATTATAACACAGGTGGTAACCCAAGTTCTCACATCTCTTATGCCACATTTACAATCTCTTGTTCTATCCTCAAGTCAATATGGCCAGTAATTCAAACATTAAGAGCTTACCATTCCACCATGTACTTATTATACTGTTCCAACTAATTTTAACAAAACATAAGAAATTCTTGTATTGTTTAGTTATAAGTAGAACCATATCTTTATTTTTGTACAAACTTCCTAAGTTGACAAAGACTGTCTTAACATTTTATCTTTACAATAAGCTCAAAATTCTACAAAAAGTCTTCATCAAAGCAATCCACTCGCATTCATGTAACATTTTTATTAAAGTTGTCTCCATAACATGCTTCCACCCTAAAAATGGCTAATCAACATCCTTTAACCCTACTAAATTTCAACGCGAATGGCATAAAGAAACAAGAAACTTTATTCTTTCATTTTCTAAACAGACATAATATACACATAGCCTGTATAACGGAAACTCACCTGGTACCTGGCGAAAAATTTAAATTATATGGTTATAACATCTACAGAAGTGACAGATCCAGACTTACAGCTTCAGGAGGAACAGCAATTGCAATTCAAACTAAATTTAAACACTCCCAAATAAACTCACCATCTACTATTAATCTTGAAACAGTAGCAATAAAAATTTCTACTCCAACACATCCAATAATAATCATAGCAGTATACAGACCTCCAAATCAAAAATTTCCAATCAATGAACTTTATCAGATATTTTCAAGTAATGCCCCCACTTTATTGATAGGTGATCTAAACTGTAAAAATCAAGCTTGGGGTTGTAATACCTCAAATTATCATGGCAAAACACTCCTCAGATTTAGCCTTAACAATAATATTTATATACACTCCCCAACTACCCCCACATTTTATTCTAACAACACTAACCTAACACCAGATATATTAGATTTAATATTGACTAAAAATTATTATCAAACAATACACCAAACAGTAGTACCAGAACTAGACTCAGACCATCTTCCAGTTAAAATAGCTATTGACACACAAGAAGACAACATATCACAACAAAATAAAATAATTAAAGGTAAAACCAATTGGAAATACTTTAAAGAACTAATAAACACAAATTTAAATTTTCCAACACATATATCAAATAGCACAGATCTAAATAATGCTGTCTCAGATATAACTCAGACAATCACACAGGCTCATTTATATTCCACCACTCCATACATTACATCATTAGAACACAACATAGACCCTCTTCCAAACCATATCCTAAAGGCCATCAGAAGGAAACGTGCTATCCGACGCCGTTGGATCACAAATAGAAACGATCAAGACAAAACACTAATTAATCAACTCACCAAGCACATCAAAAACATGATCACTAATCACAGACATAATAACTACCAGAAACACTTGCAACAACTTCATCCAAACACCAGACGACTCTGGCAAACAGTCAAATACTTCATGAAGGAAAAAAACAAGTGTTCCCCCTCTTCTTTCAAATAATCAAGTAATATACTCTGAGCACCACAAGGCAGAAACCATAGCAAACCACCTAGTTTCCACTTTTAAGCCCAATCCAATAATATACCAAAACTTTAACACACAAATAGAACATCATTTGAATCATCCCCATATCACTGTTCCACATCCCATTAAATTCATCTCGCCAATAGAAACGTTCAATATCATACAAAAGCTGAAAAACAAAAAATCACCTGGCTATGACATCACCAATGTAACCCTCAAGCAGCTACCAAAGCGTTGTATTGCAGCTTTAACATCTATTTTCAATGCCGGACTTCGCCTTGGATACTTTCCACAAATGTGGAAACATGCAGTTATACTTCCCATTATTAAACCTAAAACCAATCCTAACGATCCCACCAATTATAGACCTATCAGCTTACTCCCCTCTCTAGCAAAAATCTTTGAAAAACTTATATTAAACCGCCTTATTAACTTTCTTAATGCCAGCAATACCATACCCAAAACCCAATTCGGCTTCAAACCCAATCACTCAACAACCCACCCACTACTCAGACTTATAGAACACATAGCAAATAGTTTTCACACAAAAAAGCATACAATTGCAGCCTTCCTTGACATTACTAAAGCCTTTGACAGCATATGGCACAATGGACTTCTATTCAAACTTCAGCAATCAGGTACTCCAGAATTCCTCTATAAAATCATCTCCAGCTATTTAAGAAACCGAACTTTCCAAGTTAAAGTCAATCAGACCTTTTCAAATACTCATAATATACTTGCAGGCGTTCCTCAAGGCTCAGTTCTTGCTCCCACATTATTCAACATCTACACCTCAGACCATCCTACTATGCCTGATGCCAACATATCCCTATTTGCAGATGATACGGTAGTCTATTCTTCTCACGAAGACATACTTTTAGCGTCTGATCAAATCCAATCATTTCTTCATAGTTTAAATACTTGGTTTTATAAATGGCGATTAAAAATCAATCCAGCAAAAACTCAAGCAAAAATCTTTACTCTCAGAAAACCAACAAATCCACCTCCATTGACTATCAATAACACTCAACTATCCTGGCTAAACAACTCTACCCCTGCCAAATACCTAGGAATATTAATTGATAGACGACTAACCTGGAAAGATCACATCAAATCTAACATACAAAAAGCTACAGCAAAAGCTTCTAAATTGTATCCACTCATGAATCCGACATCTTCACTAAAACTTGAAACCAAATTACTACTATATAAAAGTATTATAAGACCCACACTAACATATGCATGCCCTGCCTGGTTAAACACTGCTCCTAGCAATACTAACAAAATTCAAGTTTTTCAAAATAAATGCCTTCGCAGACTTCTTAACGCACCCTGGTTCATTCCTAACAGTCAAATTCATCGTGAACTTCAAATGCCTTACATCTCAGACTATTTAATAAGCTTATCCTCTAAATTTTATACACTTCTTCCATCTTGCCCAAGCACTTCCTTTTTTCACCTTGGTCAACAAGCCAATACTCCGAACAGAATAAAATCTCGTTTTCCCAAAGATATTTTCAGACCCCCCTGATTCAAATCTCCCCACATGTCCTCTCATAATATTTTAATTAACACCCTCTCCAAACCTTAACAATATCAAATTCAATCTATCTTCCTTTCTCACCTCACCATAAAACATAAAATTTATGTCTTTCTTTGTGGTTTAACACCTCAATAAGACAATCAACTTAGGAAGTTTTCCAAGAATTATATGTTTATGTGTATTCACAACTCTGTAGGACCATCTGGTCGAGCAGATAGAAATAAATTAAAAAAAAAAAAAAAAAAAAAGGAAACTATCTGCGGAATGCCAGCGTACGTACAAGCGCTGAAACGGCCTCAAAGTGACGCAGCCTCAGGGCTAGTAGACAACGCAACTGCAGGAGGGACGGGGGCATACGGGAACGGGGGAAGGTGTGGATAGAGGGAAGTTAACAAAGCTGGAGGCGTGCACATTTGCAGGATAGGGAGAAAGATTAGATATGAGATAGCGAGGGGAGGGGGTTGTAAAAGCAGAACGAGGTTGATGATGGTGAAAGGGAATGTTGAAGATTTTAAAAAACACGAAGAGACGATGAGAGAGAAAGATTAAAACTCGTCTGTCGATGAGCAGAAAGGAGCTGGATTAGGGTGGGTACGGTTGACGAGTAGGGGAGACATGTTGACGTGTGTGTGTGTGTGTGTGTGTGTGAAGGAGGGACATTTTGAGTGTTTATGCGGCACGACGGAGGAGGAAGAGGAGGAGGAGGAGGAGGCGTGCTGATGAGTGGGCAGACGCACATAAGGGTGCTCGGGTGGAATTGGGAATGCGAGTGCAGGAGTGGGGGTGCGAACGAGAGCGCGGACAGGCGGAGGGTGGCTAGTGGAGGAAGCAGGCGGGGGCGAATGTGAGTGGGGAAGGCGGCCACTGGAATGTTCGCGAGCTGGCGCTGCCTGCGCCAAGAGTGTGGGCGTGGAGGACTCTTGGCTGCGTTGGTGCTGGGAGCGACGCAGTTGGGCGAGAGCATCGGAGCGTCGCGTTATGAAGGGACTGACGAGTGAGCGGCCTCGGTCGCCAGGAGTGTGTCGGAAACTAATATTCGCAGCAGTTGAGAGTGAACTGGAAATCAATGAAAGAGAGAAGAGTGGAAGAAAAAGAAAGCATTATTAGGAGAGAAATAAATGTCAATCTTCAAACGTATGTGAGAACAGTTTTAGAAGTAAGACATTACTTGAAAGACTAAAAGTACATTATTAAAATATATGAAGTATACAAAGTAGTGTAATATGTCAACACATTTTTTCAACCTCCTCCTGGACTATTACAAAAAGACAATGAAAGAAAAAGATGAATTGGATGGTTACTTGCAAGAACCAAACAAATTAAAAATTCCATATTTTGAGATATTTCACCAAGTTATTCCCTACAACTGGCGCTATCTGCTCGGATATTTCCTTTCGAAGAATGCTAAACACATTGAAAAATATAAGGCGGGGGAAAATCATAAATTAATTACTACGCACGTCTACGCTATGACGTTTTTTATGCCTCCTGAAAAACCTAGAATTTGGATTAGTTTGGTTCATGTAAGACACTCTTCGATTTATTAAGTTACCAAATGTTATTTACACAGTTATATTTCTACAGAAGTGCTGTAAATTTGGTCGTAAATCATGCCTAATTTCATGCTTCTTTTAAATTGTTGCGAAAATTTCGTGAATTGAAATAATCTTAACCATTAATTTAAATCGTTTTCTGATTTTGGTATTCGAATAGATTAATTTTACATTCTTATATAAATATTAATATTATCATTATTATTAAATACACATGTCATTTACTATAATTTTTCAATGTATTACGTTTCTCTCAAAGGTTGATCGCTTGAAATGTTATGTTTTTGCTTGTATCCTGACTAAATGCTATTTTTGTTACGGGTAATTCAAAATTACGTGCGCTATATTTTTTGCATTATTTAGAACTTCTCTAACATTTTGTAACATCTAGTAGCAATTAAGTAACATCTCGCAAAGTTGAACACTTATTTGAATCATCCCCTACTTCTCTCTTGCTGAGTTACACAAAAGTAATTTAACTATTTTAGGTGAAATCTCATAGATTATTCAAATGTAATAATTAGATTTTTTTATTAATTTTAAATTCATTTCTAACGCGAAGTTAATAAATATACTCGCAAACCTGCTGTGAGAATGTTCATTTTACATCAACCCCTTCTTCCCTCGTATTCACTCCTGTCACATTTGAACTGCCCAATGCAGAAAGAAAACATGTTCACATTTCGGCTATTTTAATGTTATGATTGGTGTGCCTTTCTTTTAGCTTTATTTTTGGCTGTGTAACAATATTTTTTGTAGTATATTTCGTTCAGATAATGCAAATGTATCTGCAAAACAGTAACCAAATATAATAATAATAATAATAATAATAATAATAATAATAATAATAATAATAATAATAATAATAATAATAATAATAATAATAATAATACTTCTTGCAATTCGTTTTTCTGTCTTGTGTAAAGTTGTGAAAATGTAAGGTGTACCCTTTCTGCATTGGGCGGTTTATTTGTGAGACATTATTCTCCTAACAGCGTACGAATTTTCTTTGTAAAATCTATTTAATTATACATTAAACGTTTGAAAATGGACAGGCAGAAGAGCAGGTCCAATGGCATAAGCCTCTCCACCAATAGACGTTTTGTATGTATGTGTGAATGTACGTATTATGTAGTTTGTACATATTTATGTTCGTGTTAATGTATTGAGATATACAAAATTTTCTCCACATTAATATCTGCAAAGGTCTTAGCGTCCGGCTTGCTGGGTCAATGGGTCACGATATATTATAATCCTTATTACCTTTATAATGGATTATAGGATCCGCAGACAATACAGCGCTGCTGGGATTCTGAAATACAATGATTCTAATTCCTAGTTCATTACTGTTTGGATTGACTAAATGAAAGATCACTTTCTTTTTTTTAAAGAACAAAATTTAACAAAGTTTATTGTTACATTTTAGCAAACAATTTAGTTAATTTAATAAATGATTTTGATGTTAGGCCTTTGATCAAGTTATCTTTGAATTTTACAGTTTTATACCGCGGTTAACTTATCTATTCTTCATTGATGTCCCTCGTAGACTTCTCAGTAGAAATATCTTGCGGGCTTGCCGTAGTCCAAAGTCCCAAGAAATCCTCTTCTGCTCCTATCCAAGATGGTGTCAAACTATCAAAATTATCAGTCCCGATTACGTCCTATGACATAGTCCCGAAATCTATAACTCGATTACCACTCCCGACAAAGTTCCAATTTATGCATCAATATTACTTCCACATGCAATATCTGCAATATCATCTACTGTCCTTAAACTTTCACGATCTGATAACCCGATTCTGACTATCTGCACTACACTCGTTCCCTCTCACGAACCTACGATCAGTTCAGACACGCGATGCCGGTCAGAATGAATCTTCCTGCTTGATTCGCCCGCGAAGCTTCGTATTAAACTCCCTTTTTTTTTTCATAACATTTGACCGTCCTCCTCTCACCCAGCCAATCCATGCGTTCGTTATATTTTGGTGTAGCTGACCTTTCGATCGTCTAAACTTCTTAATGCATATTTCACCATATAGTCTTCAAATAAATGTTAGTTTATTTTCATGTGACATATCGGTATGTCACAGTATGTACGTTGTATGTGTGCATGTATTTATTTATAAAGAATCAGGCATTTTTCGTATTTGTGAACGAGCTCTTTGGTTCCTTCTTAGACGAACATTGCCACCAGTGATGCGAGATAGATCTTGCTTTGAAGTTTCTCAGTGGTCCGAAAGCTTTGACTTCGTAGCAAATTCTTCTATTTGTGGAAGAGATGAAATCTCTCATAGCCAAGTCACGGTGATCAAGCACATTGTATCTGCTCCGGAAGTAGTTTGGTTTCAGCAGCACTATGAGGGCGGGCATTGTCATTAACGAGGACATACCAGAATGTCAGCATTCCTGTTCTTTCGTTTGGAAGTTTACACTTAATACCGGACTCGTCCTTTGGTGAATTTCTGCATTTCTATTCTATTATTCTTGAAGAAAGCCGATAACACTATGGAGCTCGCACTTGACGGGAACGCCAGTCGTATCCGTCATCTTCACTTGCCTGCAGCTCTGCTCAAATTGGCGATATGGCGTCGAAGGTAGTTGAATTTATTGTGAAAAAAGCTCAATCGCCAGTGCACATCTCCAAATTCTTCCACTTGTCTAGTTGTTTAACGGCTCGATTGGAGGATGAAAAAATAGCCTTCATATACGGACGTGACTGTATTAAAAAAAATAGCCATAGATAATCGTATGAAACTGTGCAAAAGTCAAAACTAGTATTTTTAACCAAAAACTTTTATAACACATGTCAATAATTCAAATATTCTTTAATGATTAAGTGAAATGATTTCAGCAATGATTATCTGTAGTCAAAAATTTACTGATAATCATTGGTGACTAAACGTTTAAACCATATTTTCTTTTGCAATCTAAAATGTGGATTCATGTTATTTAAGAACCCATTTAGATACTGGACATATAAAATATTTCCTGTCATACTTCGTTAATTGCCTGAAGATCTTTTAAAAAGATTTTAAGTATAGGAGACAAATAAATGTGAATAAGAAAGGTGACGTCTCAAAATCACCAACGTTCACACATGGACATTACATAACCTTATTCAAACACCCAATGAATTTCGTAATAATTCCGGACATTTATGAAATCAGTAGTATATCTCAGACGTCATCCTTGGGTGGCGCGCAGCTAAACTATTCACATTGCTGCACTCTTGAATCTGTGTTGTAAAACTAGGCGAAAAATGACTTGTAAATTTATTACGGTTTATAGTCGTAAATCGTAGCCTATGGTACTTGAGACCTTTAAAGGAAGCTAGCAAAAACCTTTCATCTACATTGGCTCAGTACATTCAGAGATTACCGCGCTGAAAGACAACGCACTTCTGTCTTTATATATTAGTATAGATATAAGACGAAATATCTCTCATTCAGCACATTGGAGAAGAAAACTGAGGATGAGATAAAAAGTTTTCGTGAATGATGCCCACAAGTATCCAAAGGGACACCAACTTCTGGGAACTCTTTCTTACCTCCATCGCCGCACGCCCGGGTTTAGTTGGGACATAAATATACCGCAGCATAAAGCTGGTGTTTCAGAAAAGACATTTCGTGGAGGTTCACATGAATTCACGGCTTTGCGATTTGCATGATTCGTTTTGGCCAGTGGAACACAATCATGTAATCAACCTTTTCTGGGCATCTAAACATTCAGAAGAATTTTTGTTATATCGAAATTTTATGTTATTAACAATACATTGTCAGCAGTGTTATTTGAACTGTAAAAATCAGTAGTATCGATTTGAAACATAATGGTTACTTGCACACTGCAGTAAAAAAATGCTGTATTTTCACTAAATAAATTTTTGCGCTTATGAAAAAACACTGTGATAATATTTCATAATTAATGTTGTGCATACCGTTTTGCTTAACAAAAATGGCTGCAACCTTTGATCCTCTTAGGTGAAACGAAATTCTGTAGGTTCGCTTACCGTGAAAGGTCATGGCAAACTAGCACGTATTCCGCTATATGATTCAAATTGTATCTCATACACTCAAATTGCTTGGTGGCATAAGATCTCAAATCAACCGAATGACTGCACACTACGTTAATAAATCGTGTGGTGCTCCACGTTATTAGATAATTTTCTTTTTTTTTGGCAAATTCTTCTGAACAGAAGCACTAGGAGAGTTCCCGCTCTTTGTTTTTCATCGGTTGCGCTTGTTTGTTTGCTCTACGTAGAAAGCAAGGTCGGAGGCGGCACGTCGAACGAAGTGCTCCTCGTCCCAATTTTGTGAGCCTACTTTGCCTCTCGCATTTCGTCCTCGCGAATAACCTGGTAATGCAAGAGCCAGTCTCGCAGTTCAGTCGAGCGAGTTGTTTGCAGATCGCAGTTATTGAGGGTATTATTGCTCGTACGCTCGCGTTTCCATTAACGAGAATAATCGGAGCGACGGCTTCATAGATTAGGTGGAGTGTACGCTTTGACAAGGTGCCGGCAACGGGCAGGCCGGGCGAATAGAAAATTTTGAATGCAGACGGATTCGTTCGCGTTGCAAACGAACTTCTCTTCTTCGGAAGTACCTTTAATCCCGACGCTGCGAATTCGATTCGTCGCCAGATCCGTGGAACAGTTGACTCCGATGTCGCGCTGCGTCCTGCTCTGCTGATTTTAACACAGTTCTCTTTCCCGCAAGCGCGCGTGTCTACAATCAGTGGAATGGAGCGTGGTTCTCTCGTTGATTGGATCAAATCCCTTTGTGGTTTCTGGGTTCCTCCTAATTGATTTTTGGAACGAGTGAAGATTTTTGTGACAAGAGTTCGAGGAGTTGTGAGAAATATGTTACTAATAATTCATCGTGTTTTAGGGTTTCGTCTGGAATAGTGTTTGTAAGCCGGTATGTTTGAGCTCGTTGTGGATAAATCCAAAGGGGATAACGAAATTATGCCCTTTTATATCCTAAAAAATAAATCTGAAAAGTTCTATCATAATACAATTAAGTAAATAAATCCTTAAAAATGAAGTAATAGAATTTTTAATTTTAGCAGTGTAGTAGCACTTCTTTGATATAACGGTTTTCTACACGCATGAAATATCTACTCAGGTTAGGAATTTATTTGAAGTTTAAGAGGAATTTCCGTCCTGTAGAATCGCCTTTAATTTTATTTCGTTACTTTGAGAGTAGTTACGACCATTATATTAGTGACGTAAAAATACAGTATACTTTGATACCATTTTTGGTGAAATTCAATATATTACTGGGTTGTACATGATCAGTTTACTCTCTTTCATATGTATTGTTGACTTACTACAAACTTAAACTATGCTTAACCTAGTTCTATTATTGCTGTTACATGGGGTAGATTCGTCATGAGAGTATCTACTGATCACAATTTCTTGAAACAATTTTTAGGAAGTAATAGAACGGGTATCGGTTGTTTATTCAGGTTCGTGTGTTGGAAGTGGGGACTAAGTTGTATTGTTTTAGTTGATCCATTGAGTTTATGTTTGAATAGAAATTACTGGAGAGGCGTGCTATTTGGTAGGTGATAAGAGTTCATGTTGAATTCTCTGTGAAGTTGTTGGATTGAAATTAACCATGGGGCGTTAGTGATTATTCTGAGGAATCTGTTCTGTATTATTTGTATTTTATTTACATTTGATGGTGCGGCATTTTTCCAGATGGACATGCGTATGGTATTGATAGTTTTATTGAGTGTTATTGCATTTGTTAATGAAAGTTTGGATCTTTTATTCAGTTTTGGTTTGAGTTGAATTAATCTGACTTTGCCCTGTTGTATTTTAATGTTTATGTGATTTTTCCAGTTGTGTATTGTGTCAAGATTTAGTCTAAGTATTTTGATAGGTTTATTTGATGGTGTCTAGTTTATTTCACTATTGTTTATTAGTAATGAGGGGCTTATAATGGTCTTAATGAAAATATTTTTGCTTTTGATTTATATGGTTTAGATTTATCTTCCATTTCTTTTGTCCTTTGGTCAATTTTGTTTAAATGTTGTTGAATTTTTGTAGTGCGGTGTGTTACTACTAGCTACAGTAGTGTAACACTACTAGCGCCTAAATCACACGTACGATCATTTCCAAATTGAAGAAACCCCTGTCCATCTGGCTCTATTTGAAGCTTTGGAATTTTGAAAAACATTCTTTAAAATGTGGGGGTACTTTACAGGAAACTCCCTGGTCATTTTCAACATTTTCTTCAAAGGGCTCCCAATTTGGTGGCATAGGTCCGATTTTCATGATAAACTGTGAATTTTTGAAAATTGCCAAAGTTTGAGTTTTCTTCAAGTTTTCTTACAACTACAAAATTGAAGACAGATTTATCCTTCAAATGAAATTTGTTGTGCTTATATAATTCATTCATTTAAATAATGTAGACGTTTTGTAGTTTTCGTGCAATAGTGCATGCAATATTTGCAATTTTAAAAAACAACTAAAATAAGATAGCGCCATATGTTTCTCAAAAATAGCTCCATATGTTTTCTTTAAATTTTTGGTAGGTATAGTGTAAATCGAGGACTATACGATGACAAAAACTCCATATTGCTCTATGCTTTCCCCCCCAAAATTACAAAAATGTATTTTTTGAATTGTCTCTCACGTCGGTAATATTTACATACGAGGTGATTTACTTCTCATTGCAAGATTTACGAGTGAATGTGCTTTAAATAATGTCTGATAATGTTTCTCGAAAACTCAATATTTTTCTGTTAAAATGAACTCAAATTTCAACTTTTTCAGATATGCTAAAATGCCATTTTCTAAAAAATGGTTTCAATTTTTTTCTTCAAACTTTTCCAACAGATAATGCTAATTGCACTGTGTAAAATGCGTAAAGTTCATTTTATTGCATTTTTTGTTTTTTCAAAATTTACACAAATATAATTTTTTGAAATAACTATCATGCTCTTAATATGCACATTTCCATCGATTTGTATACATTATTGGATTTCTAGTTAGAAATACTTCAAAAGACTTCAAATGAAATTTTTTTCGAAAACTCAATAGATTCCTCGTGAAAAGAGCTTCAAATTTCGCATTTACAGTAACGCTTAAACGCCATTTTCTTAAAAACGGCTCTAAGTTTTTGAATGACATTTTCTATTTAGGACGAAGTTTTTCTGTTCTAATATATTATTTATGTATTATTTTGATCTACGATTCGGAAATGGAAAGGTTGAGTAAAGTTCAACAAAATATACATTTGGCGGCTATAGATTGCAGCTGGCAAGAGGATAGGGAAACACCGTAAAACGAGTACACGCACCAAGTAAATTAGAAAACATCACTACGAGAAAGTCTGTGCCATTCTGTAGCACATCTAGTTTTTGTTTGAGATGTTATTAACGTCCCAGTTTAGTATGATTAATTCTCTGTTACACAGTTCTGACATTATTGTGATTAAAGTAAGATGTGATTGAATTTTGAATACTGTTTAATATGGTTGGAATTATGCTATTGAATATGTCCAATAATTAATTTGTAATGTTGTTGACAATAGTGTGCAATATTGAGTTCGTGTGGTTATTATTATTGTTAATATTTAGATTTATAAGTGAGTTTTCTTGTCTTGCTGTTTAGTGATTGGGTATTCTTGGTATGTGAAGTTTGGTGTGGTTCGATTGTATCGAAGATTCGGAAAATTGCAAGTTGTGAATGTAGTGGCGGAGAAAGTGTTTGGTTTCCTTTACGTAGATATAAACTATATTTTGTATCAGAAAATAAACGAATGTTGGAAGTTCATCGACGCGTGTTATTTCCACATGTTTTATGAATAACGTTTCAAATTTCAGAAAGTTCGTGAAGTGTCGCAACTCAGCAAAGTCATCTTCAAAACGAACTTTCTGGAAGTTCTCTTCGAATATTAATTTTCAAGGTCCTCTAAGGACGAAATTGCTGCTTCAAAATCCCTTGCAGCAGTTCAGAAAGCGTGCGCCTATCCGACGCGCTATAGTATACGTTGCTCTTAATTAATGAGGAAAACTTCTTCAAATTACTTACTCTGCATACGCAGAAGGATGCTTTCAATTTTACAGAAGAGCGATGCTTCTCTTTAGTTCCTTAAAGCGCCAGAGGAGGTTCTTAAAATAAGTAAAGTCCGAAATTTCTTCTCGCCCTACTTAGCACTCTCTTATTGTGATTTGACTCGTTGGAAGGTGTTAGAAGGCTTGATGAATAGGTCCTTAATGTGTGCTCACATTTTCAAATACTATTTTTGGATATTTGCGATTTTTTGTGTCATTCCAACTGGCAAAATATTTGCAAGTCGTTTCAATTCAAATGTTCGAGAAAACTCACAAAGGTGTAGGGAGGAATGTTCTCTTCAAAGAACACCGTTTGCTGCAAAGTCTCTAACAGTGAACTAGGGTACTAGTAGCGAGGGTGGTGGATTTTCAATACTAGCTGCTTATGTAGGTCGAATTTAGCCCCTGTCCAGCGGCATATGTCTCTGATCAATGCCAAGCGAGTGCCGGAACACAACAAAGGAGTCACGGAGCGCGATTGTTCTTTCCTCTCCCATTCTTGATCCCTCCTCTTCCATTTCACACAGATTTACTCTTGCGTACATTACTCTATGACGCATGCCTACGGACCTCTCATGGGCTTAGTTTGTTCCGGCTTGGTCGGTGCCCCGATGAGGACACCTTGAAGAGTAAACACCGCCAGCGACGTATAGGTCGGCGCGAAATCTCAAGTTTCAGGGACATCGCTACCTGTCAGATTTTAACATGAACTTCACTCATGGAACTACTAACAGTAATTGACAAGAAACACTATTTACTTGAGACCTTTATTTCCATTTCATCTGCTGCAAAAAACATGCACATTTATTTTGATCTCCTTTTCAAGACAAAAACAAGCCAGTGGTGTCTTTAAGACATTTTTGAAAGACATTTTTGATAAATGTTTCGTTCCTGAAATTACCTCTGGAAAGAATTTTCGATGAGTCGACATTGGATTAATTATATTCGCCTTTGTGCAACTGACTCGCTATTATAATTTTAGAGGGAAGACTGAAATTTTTCTCCAATAACTTGAGACTATTTTGAATACATTGAATTATCTTTCATTGCTATTGTTCTTTTTCACATGTACTGTACGTTGCTTCCATTCTGTAGAGTGTAATTGTATCTTAAAAATAATAATTATTTAATTCACCAGTGCTTTCGTTTTTAGGATTTTGAGAATTTCTTTACGACAGGAGTTTGAATTTGGTTAAACTCTTCCACATCACGCTAGGAGGTGTGTTCTTAATATCATTTTTAACTAGTGTTCTGTATTTATAATTATTTAAAATAATTAATTAATATTTCAAATATTCAGTTTTTGCTAGTTAAGTTTATTACAACACACAAACATCACTTATTATTAGTGAGACACTTCAGGCAATTTAGATTCCTCTAATCTTTCAACGTTTGGTTAAATTTGTTAGTTCAAAACCCCTCTTGTAATAATTCAATTTATCACGTTTGGCACACGCACCACAGGTTGTCGACCATTACTTGAGTTTTAAATTTTCGTGGCGTATAAATAATCTCTTCAGTCTCATGTCGATTATCTGTAGTTGTTTCGAATCTTTCGAAAAAAGGGTGGTTCTTGATATATCCGCTTATTAGTGATTGCGAGCGCGTCAACTGCCAAGTTCATTAGTTCCGCAACTGTAGTTTATGTTTATTCCTAGGGACGTGGCTGTAATCTTGCTCTTCAAGATGGTGAAATCCGGCGTATACCTGCACGTCAACTCGTGGGGTTTTCCCAACCATGTGTCTCCCACCAGCGGGGCACCGCCCCTGCCGGGGCAAGCTCTAAGCGTCCGTGTAGTCTCGCGGCAGGTGTGTTAGTGTGTGTATGAACGGAGTGAGATGAGGACAAGAGGGTAAAGGAAGAAATTTACAATAAAATGTCTCCTACCAGTGGCACCGCCTCAGCCGGGACAAGCTCTAGGTTCCCGATTATTTTCCCGAATTAGTGGTGAATCTAGGAGGGAAAATGCAAGGAAGATCGCACGCGGTCCTTGGCCCGTTTGTTGGAGTACTGCTCGGCATTCGCCTAATAACCCTGGAACCTGGAAGAACCTGGAAAAACCCTGGAAGATCTGATCAGAGCAGCCGCCCGCCAGAATTATTTTCTGACCGCTAATAGCTGGTGCCGGAAATCCACACCGCCGTCCGGACTCGAACCCTGATCTCGGTCAAAGGCACTGCAGTGACATCAGTTGTTGCCCTGAGTCACCTAAGCCAGTTTTAGTATCAGTATTCATGGAAGCTTCTATTTCACCATTTTTCAGTTGCGGTAGGAGAAATTAAACATCACGCTTGAAGTAAGAGGTTGCACCTCCATCCAAATATAGGTAAAAATGCGCAATTCAAATCAATTAAAACTAAGTGAAATAAAAGTCTATATTGAAACACTACTTACATAATTTTTGCGTCGGGTCCGCGTAAGGCATATACACCTCCCGCGCACGTGGTTCTGGCTTTGATTTCCACTGGGCACTTAAATTCGACTCCAGTACATCGCAACAAGCACTATTGCTTCGACACCTTTCACACAAATAAAATTATTTTATTTCGAAAACTTCACTACCCTGGTATATTTGGCAATAATGAAAGATCTTCGACACACATTCGTATTCACAAGAACGTTCGCAAACCGCTGGCCAGCTGCAGCACACACTAAGGGACTTCCATCCAGAACGGCCACCTTTACACAAAGAACTCATCAAATGTACGTTTTGAATCAACAAACCTAATATCAAATGAAAACAAATTCTCCAAATATCATAAACAATGCATTGAATATCGTAATAATTGACTGAACTTGTGTACTTTCAATAACAAGCGAAAATCATAAAACTACGTTGCAGAGTTAGACGAAGACAGAATATGGGTATTCCCCTGAGATTCCTCCGTCGCCGCGCAGCAGCGCCACTAGTCTGGTTGCAACCAAAGGCCTTCCCGTGTTAAATCGAAGTAAAAAACATTAATACAGCCAAAAGAGCGTGGTGCAATTCCTGGCAAGGCACCAGACACCGGAGAGAGTTGGACGCTCTTTGGTTTCAAAATGATTTCATATACATCGATATTGCTGCAATATCTTGAATTGAATGTTTTAAAAGGAAAATGTATATTCTAAGATATTGTGAGATCTTTTTCATTTTCTGGGGTTGTGCAACCTAAGCACGAGCCGCCACTGAACTTCTATAGATGTTTTATGTCGTCTCACTATTAGCGTATTAATATTTCGCTAGCTGTAATCTTTATGCGTTTTCTCTCTTCTCTTCCTGATTAACTTTCCTGCAAGCAAAATATATCATTCTTTCTTGAGAAAAGATTCAAAAATAATTCTTAAACTTATACTCTTATAAGGTCGTGTTTCCAAAATAGACCTCAACAACTTTCTCAACAATCCACTACTACAAATAATGCAGGCCCGCTATAAGTGCATCTGCTGCGGCGACCAGGACAATGTTCTATAAGCTACAATTTGCTCTTGATCCAAATAAACATACAGGAGAAAATATTATATATCCACTTCCAGACGTAAGTTCACCTAGAGTGGACGAGGAGAGGCTGTTCGAACGAGAGGGGGCGCTGGTTCGTATCTTCTTCGCTAGCCGGGTGACGCCGCTCGCAGGATGAGGGACCACCGTTTCGCCTGTCGTGTTGGGAGGCTTTCTCAGGGAAGAAACTCTTTTGTACTCTTGAATGATGGATATCATGGAAGAAATATATTAAATAGCAATTAAATATAGGACATCATAGAAATGGACTACAGAATTTCATAGAAAAATAAAGGAGATAAGAATTGGTGAGAATAAAAAGTTGTTAATTAATAGGAAGCTGAAGAAGAGCTATATTGATATTAAAATACAGATTTTCCAAACCGATCAAATTACTGCCATGCATCAATTGCAAAGAACACTTGAACGTGAAATCCACTGTTTATTTCAGCAATCTATTAAGTAAATGAATTTTATATATCCAAAATATACTACAAACACTTTAGCTGTAATTAAAAATTAATAACACATCATTGGAATGAGCGAAGTGAACTGGAAAAGCAAAGCAATCGCTGATTCGGCGTCCGCGAGGAAGCGCGCCATTAAAATTGCCGGCTGGCTAGACATCGACAATCACGGCATTTGTTGCGCAATTCTATTCCGATATTATTGCAACTACGTGCTCCAGTATTGTGTTGCAGTCTCCAATATTTTGATGTTACCACGAAACGTAATTAGGGAGTGTTACAGTAACAAAAGTGAACAAAATATTTGTTTCACTGTCCTTTTACTATTTACGTAAGAATATTGCTTTTCATACTACTTACCAATGCAGTGTATAGAGATATGCAATCCAATGTCATAGAATGTTCGACAGAAATTTGTTTTATTAAGGACCATGTTACCGAAAAAGTTGATCATTATTGTTCCAAAATACAGACAATAATTTGCTCTTAAGAAGTTAGTAGTGGTAGTGAGAATCCGCAATTGTAAGGTTTTTGATGGAAAAATTAATTGACAGCAAAACGTCTGACTGTGGTCATCTCTAGCGCGCAACAATGGCTCAATTTTTATTTTTACTCTGATAGAGCAAAGTCATCTTTAAAAATGGCGCGAGATGTATTTTCGATGACTTTGTATATTGATTATGATAATTTGCCACATGTCTATTGGACAAATAGAAAATTCTAAACTATTTTGTGAATTTTCGAATGGCACAAATGATGAAAAATTATAACAGCTTTGTTGATCTCTAATTCTATGAGCTATTTAAGTTATTTGCAATGAAATAATATATTTAATATTAATAATAGAACATTAGACTTAATATTTATAAGGAGCCGAAAATTGTATAATTGAACAAGCTGATTGTTGATTTGTTCCAATTGACATACATATCCTCCTTTAAATATATTATTTTCCTTGAGTGAAAAATTTACTAGTCTATTCGCATGATATTAAGTATAATTTTTCAAAACTGATTATGTGAATATAAATAATGAAACATCTTTCAATTGGTTACCATATTTTGAACAACATTCACTTCAGTCGTCTCTCCATGTTTTATAACAAGATGTATGAAATAATTGAAAAAAGTATGCCGAAAAAGATTGTTTGCGATTCATGTCCCCGTGGTATTCACATGATTAGAAATTGCTTTGAAGGATAAAACCGAGCCCATTTTGTTTATAAATCAACTGGTGATGATAAATATTATAAAAATATTTTCCGACATTCGTGGAAAGTGTAAAAAATAAAAGTAAATGATAGTCATAATTTCATATATAGATGATATAAGGGCCATTTAGATTATAATATTAAATTTTGGAGATTTACAAACTTAACTTAAGAACAAATGGTTTACCAAATGTTATGACATGTATTTGTGCTGATAAGAATACTGAGATAGTAGATTGTTCTGCAACATTTTTTCAGAATCGTTATACAAGGATAAGAATAATGATAATAATAATAAAACGAATTGATCACAATGATAAATAATGTAAATACATTTAATAAATTTACCGCACATTGATATAACTCAGCATGATGTCTTTTCATCAATAGGCAAAATTAAGCAGAAGCAGAAATGGGTCTAGACAGATGTATCTTTATTAAAAAAATTGTAAAACAAATCTTACTCCCATATTACATCTGTTTTCAAAATCATTGACTAGAAGACACATTTCCAGCAATTTAGAAAAGTTCTATAGCTCCTATTCACAAAATCTGATAACCTGTCTGATGTGAAAAATTTAGACATATCTCGAAACTGAGCACAATACGAAATTATTTGGAAGCAATTATTACTGATTAACTATCTGCTTCCCTACAGAGTAAACTAATTTATGAACAGCTTAGTTTTAGACGTAAGTGCTCAACAACAGCAAGATTTGTTAACATTTCAGCACTTCACGCTTGAAAATTAGAATCTAACTCCCAATTTGATGCTTTCACACGAATATTTCTAAGGCATTTCGACACCATAATATTTTTAATAAAATTATATAATATTGGTGTCTGTGGTATATTTTTAAATTGGATTAAAGATTATTTGTTACAAGTATAAAATGTCAAAATACAAATTGTTTGTTTCAAGAAATATAATGGTAACATTAGGTGTACTTCCCCGTGAACAGGGGGATCCACGAAGAGGTGCAGCGCTCTGCCATCTCCGTGGCAACCTGTGGCACTCCGATGGAGTCTTCCTTGTTGGGTTCCGTGGTGGTGGCGACAACTGGGATGAATCAGATATCCATCTCCATGGATTCTAAAGAAGCTTTCTCCCCGGCCCTCTTTCGCAAGGAGGAGATATCCATACCATTCTAACTATTTATTTGAATAGTTTATTTTCGAAGCAGAAGATATACCGAAGAAGCCTCGATTGCGCTTCGACTCCTTACTGGGCGTGTAGCGAGAAAGGAAAATCCTTTAAAATGTTTAGTGCTTTGTCCGTTTGGGGCGCGCTATAGGGAATAAACTTATGGGAAACTGCAAGCTGTGGTGCTTCAAAGGGAATCAGTATCGTTCTTTTGGAAGCACGAACGGGCAAAATTATGAAAACAAAGCAATTTGCAGTCTCGGGTGCAAGTAACCACTCACCCAACCTTTATTAAGGGAGTGGTCAACCACGAAGACTTTTCAACGGAGAGTGAGGAAGAACTAGTTTCGTATTTTAAAGACCAAGGCGTGACTGATGTGTATAGAATCAAGAGGAGGGAGCATGGGTGAGAAATCCCCACTTCCACTCTTATTCTGACTTTCGAACTTCCATCTTTCTTTCTCTCTCTCTCTCTCTCTCTCTCTCTCTCTTCTCTCTCTCTATCTATCTATCTATCTCTATCTCTAACTCTCTCTCTCTCCTCTCTCTCTCTCCTCTCTCCTCTCTCTCTCTCTCTCCTCTCATGGTGTGTCCGACATGCTGACTGGCTGATATTCCAAGCGAACATCAGTCTGTCGGACGGCGAGTTTGTCAGTGTGGAGGAAATGGAAGCACCTTTTAACAGTGCTGTACTACAAGCTGCGGACATTGCAATTTCAAATTATTGTTATAAATAAATAAAGAATGTTTTTCAAATTTAATTGTGAGTTATAATTGGGTAGTTTAAAGCATATAAGCCATTTTTTTCAAATATGTTCTCAAATTTTAGAAAATTCTACATGTTGCTCTCGGGCAATATTGGGGTTTAAAGGGTATTTGGTAGGTGATTGCAAGCAAAAAGGAATTTTTTTTATTTATTTAAAAGTAACTGATAAAACTTGAACTTTCATTTAGTGTAAAAATCACCAAAACAATTTTTAGTAATAGTTAAGCACTAATTTAGAACGTTTAAGAGAATGATGTAGGTCTCAAGTTCTTTGAAAACACCGATTTTTCGAAACTTACAAAAATTCCAAAACTATTCGGCAACTTCGTACAGTTATAATTAAGAAGATAGAGATTTTCCATTAATGAAATATTTTTCTTAAAGATAGATTTTGAAATAAGATCGTGTATAATTTTTCGAAAATTTGTGTATTTTTCGCCTCATTTGGCGTGGAAGTATGGGCGAGCAGGTACGTGCTCTTTTTGCACCACTAGTTTCACATTCTTAGCAATTTTTTCCTCGCTTAGATCAATGACACTTTCGTTGTTGAAAAACAAAAAAAGCAAAAAAAAAAAAAAAAAAAAACACGCAAAATAATATTTTTATAAGAAAAGGGTGCAATATTAATTTTAAACAACCTTCGAAAAAATATACTTACCATATTATTTTCATTATCTTCTTATAAAATATATTATACAAATTTAATAAACTTTAATATCTGAGTAACAAAATAGTAGAATATTACTTGAAATGGTTAGTAACAAAATGTAAAACTTATCCCCACCGAGGATTGCACCCACAACCTTATGCTTTGAGAACTGGTGCCCTTTACCGTCTGGTTTATGAAGACGTATGTACAGTTTGGGACAGTACATTAGAATGAATGAACACAGATTGTATTTCTTGACTATAATATACATTTCTTTCCATTAAAATGCTATTACAATTGTGTAATTATTAAAATATTTCATTTTCATTCACCAACTAGAAACAATAGTTGTGGGGTAAAGACATCATTGACATTATTGGTTTGTTGACAAGATGAGTTAGTTAAATTTGCTTCCTGTCAAATGAAATAACAGTACGTGAAACAAAAAGTAAAACAGCTCAGGTAAAAACCTGAAGAAACAGTTTAGGTAAAAACGTTGAAGAAATAATATAATCATACCAGGAAATTGTCTTTTGTTTGCAATTTCTCTGCTAATTCCGAAAACAATGTCGTTTCATCTTCTACATCTGAAGATATAATATTTTTAATTTCAGCGATATCCATCTTCAATCTCTTTCAATATGTTCAAAATTTCTACGTCATTCAGTAAGCCTAGTTTTTCCATGTTTAGATGGAAGAGCATGCGGGTGGATTGCTTATCTGAACTCACGCCGTACGGTTACCATCAAACCCGAATGTTGCTTCTAAGAAACACGTGTTTTCGGGGAATTTTACAGAAAGTCAATTGAATATTTAGATAAATAATGATATTAACTATAAACAATGAATATATGTGAACAAATTTAAAGTTGCCAAAAAATAAAGCCAATATAATATTGAGAAAAATAAAATACAAAAATTAGGTATGTAAGTATCAATGAAATCGTTACGTTTATCTGGATTTAGCAATGTATCATACACAACGGAATTAAAATAATGCTTTCTAACGGAGAATATATTAACTATACGGCCCTAGCTTGAGAATGGTCCAGTTGATAACTCAATACAATGCATCGAGAGTGCGCGAAGAACAATCAAAAACCATGTTGCTTCACAGCAACACTGGGAGTTAAAGGGTTAACCCGTCTGCGTGTCGAACATTGCCAGTTTTCTCACGGTTTCCTCATTCGAGGTGAATCTCTTCCAACCTGAGATTCATGCAGATGGTTCTTTCTGTGGATCACGTCCTCCTGCTTTGTATGAAATTTGTTGGCAACCGACGAAGACCTGGCCTGGGCATCTCTCTACGAGAGGTCCTCGGGGATGACGATTCCGCGCCCTCAAAGCTTTTTTTTTAAAAAGAAAGCGGAATATATAATTTTATTTGATAGATAAAGGCAATAATGTTTGTAAGTTTCGTGGCCCCTTTACAGTGAGATTTACGTTTTGGAACTCTTTGTCTTATCTACTTGTATATTTTAGGCGTAATTGAAGCTTTCTTTTTAGGGTATGTCTGTGCTTTTAAATTAGCGTGTAAGTTGCATCTGCAACACTTTTACTAGATCATTTATTTATTTATTTATTTATTTATTTAAGAAATACTTTGACACGGGCACCAATGACCTTAGTAGTTGAAGCGCCTTCTAAACCTAAGCAATCAATCAATCAATCAATCCATTTGAAAAAACAAAGTTACCTCAATATCTTGTAAAATTCAAGTGAGAAAATAAAAGGAATACATATATCAATAAGTTCCATTCCCTAATGCACTTCCGTGAAATTGCAGTACTTCAACCGTTCAAAAATTGCAGGAGATGCTAAATTTACGTGTGTCCCCTGTATATCTTCGTAACTATAACGATATATCATCGTACCTACATTTAATATGGTAGATACAACGATGGGAATACGCACACACGCCACATGACGTCGTTACCCCCAGGAGTGGATAATAAATAAAAACAGGGCCCGGACCTGGGAACACCCCTGCCTGGCATTAGTCCGATTAATCCGATTCTAACATCCCAAATACATTATTATTATTATTATTATTATTATTATTATGGTTATACATTGTTTTTCTCGGTATTCACCGGATTTTTATTTGACTTTGTGTCGGGTTAATAACCAAGACACAGGTCAATTCATGTTTCGTCGCAATTTAGGAATTTTCGAACAATCCTGCATGTTTTTAAGATGATCGATTTTTGCATAATTTTATAGGTATATTTTGGTATTTGAATAAGTTCCAGATTTTTATGAATGTTATTTGGTATAACTCCTGTACACGAAATGACCAGAGGAACAATATGAACTTTTTGGAGATGCCATAGTGCCTTGACTTCAGCTGCTAGTTCTGTATACTTTGTTATTTTTTCTGCATGTGCTGTTTGAAGATTAGCTGTTTGTGGAACAGTTATGTCAATCAGGAAGCCAATCTTTTGCTGTTTATCTACAAAAGTTATGTCTGGTCTATTATGGTGAATAGTTTTATCTGTAATAATTTCTCTGTCATAGTACAACTTAAAGTTTGAATTTTCAAGTACAGTATCGGGAACATATTTGTAATATGGGCAGGTCATTTCTTGTAAGTTGGATTTCGCTGCCAGTTTCTGGTGAATAATATTTGCAACTTGATTGTGCCTATAGGTGTAATCTGTATGGGCCATTAATTTGCATCCTGATGTGATGTGCTGTATGCTCTCAACTGTTGTATGGCATTTTCTACATTTGTCATCTATTGTTTGTTTGAGGATATGCTTCCTGTAACTTTTAGTGTTGATCACTTGATCCTGTATAGCGACCATGAACCCTTCTGTTTCGCCAAACAGATTACCGTATTTTAGCCAAGTGTTTGAGGCTTTTGAGTCTACATGAGGTTGCTTGAGATTCTTTGCATGGCGTCCATGGAGTTCCTTTCTTGACCACATGTCTATTTTGCAGTTATTGTCTGTAACCCGCGATGAAATGTCCAGCTGTTTGTTGTTAAGATTAAGAGGGGTTAATTTAGTATCTGCTTCAACTATTGCAGCGTGTAGTTCTGAGGTTGCCTGTTTCTCGTAATAAAAGTTCCTTAATGAATGGATTTGTCTGTAGCACAAGTTCTTTAGATCTATTAGGCCTCTTCCTCCCTCACTTCGTGGGAGTGTCACTCGTTCTATTGCACTATTTGGATGGTGATGTCTGAATTTTGTCAAAATTGTACGGGTAAGTCTCTGGATGTCTTCGAGGTCTGTGTCGCTCCACGGTATAATTCCAAATGAGTACGTATATACTGGTACTGCAAATGTATTGATTGCTTTATTATTATTATTATTATTATTATTATTATTATTATTATTATTATTACTATTATTATTATTATTACTATTATTATTATTATTATTATTATTATTATTATTATTATTATAAGTAGAGCAGTAGTCATTTCACTAGCAGCTGCAGCAGCTTTTCACTGAATGTGATACTGTAGTTCGCGGATGATATGACCTGAAATCTCTGGACACCCTACATTCGAATATTACAATTGTAATTAATATTATGAGAAAGAACGTGCTGTTATAGCACCATTACTTTTGCTATAATCGCGAAGAAATGTTATGAATGATGCTTGCTGAAATTATGCTTAGTGGTTAAAGGTGGACGAAATTTGTAGTTGGAAATCTGCGAATTCTTAATAGTAGATGGTCAGATGATTTTCTGATTGAAAAATGTTCTGGAAAGCAAGATTGGGTAATTTCGGGTAAAACCTTTCTGAGATTCAGGCAATGTTTGGAGATTGTTTGGAAATTGAGGTCTTTATGAATTGGTTGGAGACGCATCAATTTCCATAATGCCAATTGGGAAATGTTCTTTTTAATTTATTATTGGAAGTAGTGCGATGCAATAATGGCACCTCAGCTGCCATCACTTATCGGTGAACCCAGTGCCGGAACTTTCTTGTAGCCTTCGGCCTGACGTAAAGGGCTCCTAGCCCGTGCAGTGGCATTCCCGCGCGCGGCGTGAGCGCTCTCTGTGATGGATGTGTTAATCACACGGAGCCGCTGGACGCCGTTAACGGCCACCATCTCCATCCCCATTCCCCTGCAATATCCACCCCTCCACCTTTTCCACCTTCCTCGTCCGCCCAACAATCTCCGCCCCCACCAACCTCCACTCTCGCCAACCTCCACCCTCGCCTACGGCAACCTCCACTCTTGGCAATCTCCACTCTTGCCAACCTCCGCCCTCGCCAACCTCCGCCAACGAAAATCTCCGCCCCCGCCTACCTCCGCCCCCGCTAACCTCTGCCCCCGCCAACCTCCGCCGCCGCCATCCTCCGTCCCCGCCAACCTCCGCCCTCGCCAACCTCCGCTCTCACCAACATTCGCTCCCGCCAAACCCCACTCTCGCCAACCTCCGCCCTCCCAATCTCCACCCTCGCCAATCTTCACCCTCGCCAATCTCCGCCTTCGCCAATCTCCGCCCTCGCCAATCTCCGCCCTCGCCAATCTCCGCCCTCGCCAACCTTCACTATCGCCAACCTCCGCCCTCGCCAACCTTCACTCTCGCCAACCTTCGCCCTCCCCAACCTCCGCCCTTGCCAACCACCGCTCTCGCCAACCTCCGCTCATGCCAACCTCCACTCTCGCCAACCTCCGTCCCGCCAACCTCCCCCCCACCGCCATCCTCCGTCCCCGCCAACCTCCGCCGTCGCCAACTTTTGCTTCCGCCAACCTCCACTCGCCAACCTCCGCCCTTTCCAACCTCCTCCCTCCCAATCTTCGCCCACGCCAACCTCCGCCCCCACCTCAATCCAATCCCGCCTCACCTCACTCTATGCCCCTTTCCACCGTCCGACTACGCCCTACGCCTTCACTCCGTTCCCCGCCGTTATATACCCTCCGGCCTCCACACTCCCGTCCTCCCATGCTTCCATTACTCGGCCTCTTTCCCCTCCCGCTCCGTCCATTGTCTCCGCGCCGCCCTTGCACCACTCCTCTCTCCACCCTCCGCCGACGCCTCCATCCTCGCCACCGTCCCCCGCCCGTCCGCGCGCGCCCTCCTCGCCTGTTGTTTTTCCGCTCCGCGCTCCCCCGGGGCGGTGGTCTCCTTGAGATCCGCTCGGCGGCCGTGCGAATGCCGGCACGTGCCCGTCGGCCTAGCCCGCTGGCGGAGAAAAATCGAGGGCTCCTACTTTCCTTTCTTGGGGTGGAACAGGTTGATGTAACATTAACCTGACATCCAGTTATCACTGTCACTCTACGTAGTACTAATGCGATGTGAATTGCGTTTCCAGGATAATTATTTTTTATTGAAAAATTCAATAAAATAATGGACATTTTAGTTTCATAAAACGTTACAATGATGATTTTTTTTAAATATTGGCCAGTTATGTATTTCTTTGATAGAAACAAGTATTGTAGAAGAAAATGAATTCCTAAAGCACTGTAAAAAACTTCAATTTCTCGATGATGTGGGTTAATATTGATTAAGTGCTCTGACATTTGTTCTTGTCTCTTATTTTTCACCACTATTTTTCACCATTCACCATAAGTCAGACGATGGAAAAACTTCAAAATTCGCCAAATTTAGCCAACCCTAATATTCACAGCTATAAATTAGTGTAAATGGATAACAAGTAATAAATACATCGTTTGGGGTATAAGAATTGTTTTCGATATTAATAATCCTTCAACTTGTCTCCAGTGTTTTAAATTCTTACTCTATTTTAGTTTGCCCTTTTTGCATCTTCGAAATTAATTATCTTCAATGTAAAATACAATAATGAAATACATTGTTTATCCACATATAATGCTTAAGTTGTGCACGAAAAGTTTTAATGTGAGAAAATCTTGTTTATATATTTTTTTAATATTGCCACTATTGCACGAAACTTTTTTATATTTTTAAATTGCACTTGGTATAAATTAATGCCATAATTTTTAAGAACAGATTGTTATAGAAAAATCTTTACCTTCAATAATGTATTACTTGTATGCGGAAATTCAATTAATTATGAACTTTAGCAATGATTTTTAAAAAATCGGTGGTTTGAATGGAAAGATAACTGGCAACCTGATTAAAAATATATGTTGCTCTGTTCGAAGAAAAAATTAAAGAATAACTTTGGAGCCTTTGTCTTGAGAATATCGAAAATGTTGTAGGTGCTTCCCAACGAGTACCTTCCAAAAACACACATTTGAATATCAAGCAGATAGGTCGGTGTGAATATTGCTTTTGGAGAAAATAGTACGATTTTCGTAAACGACCCCAAAAGTAAACTCAAAATAATCAGTAAACGAAAAAGGATATAATCGGTTGATGTAGATGAATTTCGAGATTGTTCGTTGTAACTTGTGCGCTAGTCATTATACTCCCCTTAACTCCTCTACTTAATGCATTGTTATGCACCGGAACATTTCCAGATAGTTTTACAACAACTAAGATTAAACCGCTCTTCCAAAAAGGCAATATGAAATTCAAAATGATCGGTTTTACTCTCAGTATTTTCATAAATATTAGAGACATTTTTACAAACGATTGGAAACCTTTCTCAGTAAATGCGAAGCGTTGTCAGTATGCCAACATGGATTGTGGTAACCAAAATCTACGGAACAGCCATATTTTCTTTTCTGGAAGATATCACTTCATCTGTGGATCAAAGGAAGCACATATTGGAATATTTTTAATTCTTTCACTTTGACGTCATTGATCATAAGATCACAACATTTTTATGTTCAAAATTACTTTCATAAGGAATTTGTTGTATCGCTAGATTGAGTATGTTCGTGCCTTAAAAAACGATCTCAGGGGGTAGAAATACAGTACAAAAATTGGTGTGATGGGACATTATATACCCACCTTTCCGATTCACTACCAATTGCACACTGCGTCCTGAAGTGTTCGATTTTAGACTCGATTCTCTTCCCCGTAAACTACGTAAACGAAATGTCCTCGACGATTCGAAACGAAGAACAGTTCTTAAATATAAACCAAAAATGATGTATATACAGAACATTTTTATGTGCAGTGGTATCCTCTTACATGACAGAATCAAATCAATTAATTTTAACAATTATTTTATTGGCATCAATTCACTGAAGTCACAATGTTTCGCGACATAATGTGCTTCTTCAACTTCATTAGATATTTTGTAATAAAATCAGTTTGGAGTATTAAAAATGTTTCTTTCGTGTAAATATTTAAATATAAAATAAAAATATAAAGCAAGACGAAAATAGTATTAATATTGAAATTTAAATACAAAATAAAATTTATTAAGGAATGTTTGATTACAACAAAACCTCAAATCATATCAAATATAAATATATACTAAGTACGAAGCACAAGTCATAACTGACAAAAAATAGGAAAAACATATTAAAAAATCTCAAGTGGAAACCATAATCTAATAAAAAAATAATCCAATTAAAGGAATGTATGGAACTCTAAACGAGCCATTTCTAAACGGACCACCAGCGTCGAAATCAGAAAGCCAAATGATGGGAAGTGATAACGTGAGGCTAGAGGGGAGGGGGTAAAAGGAGCAAAGGATATGTAGACGAAAAAATGCTAGTTATAAACAACCAATTTAAGAAAACGTCAGAACACATGTGACAATCCATTTAATTATTCACTGGAACGTAATTTAATTTTGGACAAAACCTTTTTTAAGCATTGGTGAAATTATCCTATTCCACATTCGTATTGGCAGTCTGATGAATTTTAATATTTCAGGCCTGAGGAATCAACCGAAGGTTGATTGTCCTTGATTCAGTTTCTAAGATGCAAGATCTTGGGAAATGAAAAAAATTACGTATTAACGTAATAAGCTTGTGGCAAGAAATATAATTTAATTTTGCAGTGGAAGCTTTAATGTTACTTTCATGTTCTTTCAACCTCTGCTTAAGGCGCCTTTTGGTTTGGCCTATATAACGTAACGGGCAGTCTAGTCAAGGAACAGAGTAGACAACATTTTCTTCTCGAAAAGACGAACATCATCTTTAACATTCCTGATAAACCGTATTTTATTAATCGGAATTTTCCTAGTTTTAATAACAATGTTTAATCTAGACCATTCTTACGTAAAATTGTACAAAATCTTGGGAATATATGGAATGGGAATTGTATTAGATATTTTCTGATTATTAGCATTCAACTGATTGTTCATTACTAGATCTCATTGTTTTTTTTTTTGATTTATTATGGCTGGTCTCCTCTTTAAGAATTGATTAATGAGAGCTAAAGGATAATTATTTTCACTAAGAATTTCCCTATTTACATTTAAATTAGATGCGTGCTTAGAAAAGTCAGAAAGGCTAATAACCCTAATATTATCATACATAAACACGAAGCGAATTCCGGTACACTACCCTAACAAACGGGCAACGGACCGCGCGCTATCTTTCCTTTCGGATCAATCCATTTTAAGTGGTCCAGCACTGGTCGCTCGACCATTTCGAAAAAAAAATCACATATTGTACATACATTTCCTTATGTTTTGACTGTTCAAAAGCATCTTTGATTTACTTTTATTGTATCTGGTTTACAAATGGCAGCCATTTTTGTTTTACACCGTGCGCGATTTTTCGCGTTTGTAGAGGTTTACTCTTTTCAAAATTATTCAGCTCTGGGTTGTTCTAGCATTCTAGAATAAAAGGCATTGGATTCAGAATACTCTGGCCTACAAATCGAATTATTACATACCTACCTTCTATGTTTTTATTTGAGAAATATTTACAACTAAATCTATGGAACGGAAAGGAACCAAGTTCGATTTTCAGAGAGTAATTTCCCAAACAAGGAATACATTTTCAGCCTTAAATTTTTCTGTGCTTTCACACATAACAGTAAAGTTACTTTTTGTAAAATATAACAAACCCCGTAAAAATTACACCCTCTTAAAAATTGGAATTTTCGATTTTTTTCAAATTTTCAACTGTAATATCTCTGTTGGGGGATCAGATCAAAATCTGAAAATTGTACACATAGTAGATCGCTATGATACCACACTTCATTAACAATTTCAACTTTTAGATTTAACTCAAAGTATTCTTTAAAAAACTGTAAATTTTCGCAAAAAAAAGGCTTCATTTCTACATTAAGGATACGTTGTGACAGGTAGTAATCATATTATTTTGAATCTATTTTAAGCTAAATCCATTTTGATTTAAAATAATTAATTATACTTTATTATTAATAAACATAAAAGTTACGTAATCTATTTTGAAAATTACTTTTCTTTGAAACAAACTTACATCTTAACATCTACGTTTGCAATTAAAAATATGGTCATTTTGATGTCAAAAGCTGAACCGAATAATATAAGAATAGTTTATAAAAGATAACAAATAAATAAATTTAGCGTCTTGTTTATGTTTTCGTGTGTATGTTTGCCATTCTGATTATTATTTCTGAGCCTTTCTTCAAATATATGGACAGTGGCATAGTACACCTTAGATTCCAAGATAGCGAATGAATTTTAGAATAACATGCTGGACGCAATGAATTTCCGAAAAAATAAACAAAACGCTAAATTTAGGTCAGCGCCCGATCTCACCCTCCAGCGAGAGAGGAACGCAACCACACACGATAAAACATTCAGTACATTAACGGAACTAATGATCATACGGGGTTGGCGGGTCTGGATACAATCCAATAATCTAAGTTAAAATGCATTCATGTGGATACGAAAAAATGTAGTAAATATTACGTTTCTGACGATTACAGTGGCTGAAATGTGGTGGAAATTGAAAAATAGATTTTGAATTAACGTACCACAATCCTGAAATTAAAAATTCAGCTAAATATGCACAAGCCTTAAATGTATAAAAAGACTTACTCAAGTGATATAAAAACCAAGATCAACCCTTTAACTTTATTTTTTCCATTTAAAAAAAATATGAAATGTTCCACTGTGGCTCTTCACTTGTTCAAAATGTGTCTGCCTCTGTTTCTCTCTTCGGAAGGGAGTTCTCCATTTATCTCCCGGCAATGAGAACAACGTTCTGCGCTACTCTATGGTACTCCACGTCACTCGTGACTGCTCATCAGAGGAATTTCCTGATGGATGCGTTGGCTTTTCGTTACCTGACATTGTATAATACAAATGGCAAGAGCATCGAAAACCAATTTCACCCTCGAATAAACTCGGATGCGTGGAAAATACCTGTTCAGTTCGCCGAAATAGTTGAGGGCCCAAGCAATTTTGTTGTCTAATGAAAAGGAAAGAAACAATAGATAGTTTTAAGATTGCTTTTCAGCACTATTTAATTTTTTCTCTCCGTTGTAAGTTCAATTCTTTTTAATTACTGTTTTAATGGTAACGCTGTAGAAATCGCTTGGTAACGATCTTGCCTTCTCACCTCATTCGTTTGAGGCGTGTACTTAAGGTATCGTTTTATTTTGTTCGTAAATGCCTCAAAACCTTACTCTAGTCCCAGTAGACAGATTTGTTAAAGTTTACTTTGAGCTAATGCTTGGTGGCAAATATGATTGCAATTAAAAGTTGATATGTCAATTCTAATTCATTTCTAATTACTTCTAAAATTAATACTTTGCTCTTATTTTCCTTTGACTTGCATCTTATCTAACACCACTCCAATTCTTTATATATGAGACGTAACATTATTACAGACGTAATAATAATAATAATAATAATAATAATAATAATAATAATAATAATAATAATAATAATAATAATAATAATAATAATAATAATAATTTAATATTCTCAGTAATTTAATAATCTCAGTAATGATAGTAATGATCTAGATAAATTTAAGAATATTTCTAAATGTTACTATTTTAGAAGGAAGAGCCTGCAGTTTGTTGCAATCTACTGTAGAGCGATTTACAATGGAGATCTTGCCTTCATACTTTTTTTGCTTTACATCGTATTTTCCATGCATGGTGTGGTCTGCTTTTGTAATCTGCTTTCTGTAATCTGCTATCCTACCTGCCCACACTGTATCTTCTTTGTATGCTTTGTACATTACGTGTAATCATGTGCGTTCACTTCTTAGCTTAGGACTCCTATACTTCTCCTTCATCAACTGCACGCCCTTAATTTAGAACCTTTCCGGCCTATTTTTCAATTTTATCTAACGCCTCAATTTGCCCTTTTTTGTACGGATCCCAAAGTACTTTATCTGTACGGAGCTCTATTCACTCCTAACTTTATTTATTATATTTAATAATACTATTTAGTTGGCCCTTGTCTAGCTAATTAATTTGTTACTTTTTAAAAATATTATTTCTCGCGTAATTTTAGAGTGGAAATCGCTCATTGGCCTAAGAGATATTTATATTTCGTAGGTCGACAAATTTGCCCGTACAGGATTTCAAGTTGTGAAATTTATGTAGGATTATTTTTACTGAATTTAAACCTCTTAAAAAAACCATTAGTCCTTCGAAAATATTAGAGTTTGACTTTATATTGACAAATTCCACCAATTTGTCACTGCTGCACTGCTGACACTACGAATGAAAACCCACAATACACTGTAATAATAACTTTCGTACCATATTTAGAACACATTCACTCAAGTTTACCATTCATCGGATATTTATTACTTTACACATGGCCATGTTATGTTTATTTCTCCTATATTAATATGTATAAAATTTAAATTGGACATAACTTCGTCTTCCTTCATTAACTATATTTAATGTTTTGCATTCCCTTAGCTGACACTTGGCCAGTGAAACCGTTGTCAGACCGTTCCAATTCCATACGATCCGCGACTCTTGTTCGACTTGTGCGAGTTTGAATTTTTAAATCCCATGTTTCGCGATTACGTTCCTTAAAAAATCTTTCCCTCTATTAATCCAGTGTTCGCGTGCTTCTATCCACAATTTAGGTACTATTTATCACTAACTCAACAACTCTTAGCGAGAAAATGATTCTCTCCGTGAATGCGCTACAATCTTACATTCATTTCGTATCGCCGCTCGTTTGTTTTGCAAATCATATTACCCGCATTTCAACTATATCTTCCTGACCGAAAATTCTTCAATTTTACGCCGACAATGGGTTCAATTAGCTCTGATGATGATCGGTACGCGATCGAAAATATATTCAGTATAATATAAATATTGACATCTAATGATTCCTTTTCTCAAATTCTTAGTAGCATGTATGGAACTGTTGTATTAGTATATTTTGTATTATCTTATTGCAGTATACGTGAAGACTATTTTGTTAAAATACTTTATTTACTTCAGTATTATACCAGAGTATATTTTTATTTTTTGTTCTTGAGACGTGATGGATGCTTCATTTTAGAAATCCATTTGTATTGGTTTTTAGAAAACCAACAGTTTTGTTCATCAGCACCTTTGCTGCAGGTCATTAGCTCCTCTTAACGAGCAAGTAATAATCGACATGAAGATCCTTCAGTTCTTACTATTACAATTTTCCTTTTATACTCTTTTGAAAGCATGACCAACCCGTGATAAAGAAGTTAGCAGACATATTTTTTCTGTAAATAACTGGGATGAAAGGGACTTAAAATGAGATTATTGTTAAAATTGTTGAAGTTAAAATGTAATATGTTGAATTTGATATTTTTGAAAATCAAGTTACTCACTTTTGAATTCAACGTATGATTTCCACATATAATTTAGGACATGTCAGTTGATTACACAAAAAGCAGAAAACACAGAAAAATACTAATTACTTTCAGAGTTTTCGTGCACAATAATAGTTATTTATATTGTGACATACCAGACTGTCACACAGTATTTTAATGGAAATTGGGGACAAGCATTTATTAAATGCATCGTAAAAAGTGTAAATGTTGAGGGCATAGGCATGCAGGCAGGGCGTTCCTTAGCAACCAGGGAAGCGGAAGTAAATAAACATAGCGCGGCAAGTAACGAACAGAAGATTGTGATAATAAGGGCATGTACCACCAATCGGTGGTAAACTGGGAATGGGGTATGGCGTAGAAGGAAACTCGAGATTGTTTTGTAAAACAAGAGACAAGAATGTATGAAAGTTATGGAGGGTTGAATTTCGTAATATTTGGGGAGAGGAGCTTTAGACCGCGGACCATGCACATCGTACTGCAGAGGTCATTCTAAATGATAGATATGGGACTTGGTGGAATTTTGCGGGAAATAATTGAGCAGTGAGGACTTATATTTTGTGTGCGTACTTCTATTTGGAACTTTGAATAATTCTGGCACCGGGAATAGTTAGTGAAACAATTAATAAGTTGAGGAGAACATTGATCCGGCAGCGGACCGAGAACAAGATACAAGAGGATTCCGTAGTGTCAACATCGTTCTAGTTGCGTGTCCGCTCGGAAGTCTGTGATACGAGTGTAGTTGTGTAAAGTATCAAGTGTTATAACTATACGGAATAACTACTGAACAAACTACAGAAATACATTCAAGTCGGCTGCGTTTGCAGCTGGCTGGTCCTATTATGTCCAATGTTGAGAACAACATAACCAAACAATCTGCCAACAGGATGAACAACCCCGAAGGTAAGAAGTCATATGCAAGCGCAGCCACAAGTGATGTTTTCCCCAACAAGGATCAAGCTATTGTAATAGAATCAAAAGAAGGACTTACCATAAAAGACTATCTAAATAAGCTAGCCACAATTGTTGATTCTACGAATATTAGGTTTATATCTAGGATTTATAACAACAGAGTTTGTGTTTTTTTAAGCAGTAAGGAAATCGCCGACCATATTACAGCTAATCATAGTACTATTAATATCCAAGACCACTTGTTAACAATCAGGCCCCTAATAAGTAGACAAAAAAGAATTATATCAAATGTCTGTCCTATCATACCTCATGATGTAATTCAAAGAGAGCTTAACAAGAGAAACATACTAAATCACTCCAAAATTTCTTTTATCAAAGCAGGAGTTACAGAACCTGGGTTCTCACACATTATGAGTTTTAGGAGACAGGTTTTTATTGACCCAGAGGACATTAGCAAGGTTCCAGATTCAATGACCATATTTTTTGACAATACAACATATAGGATTTACTTTACAAATGACACCATGGCATGCTTCAATTGTAGACAAGCTGGTCATCTTGCCAATCAATGCCCTACCAAGACCCCCACCTTAAATGCTCACTATGCTAACCAAGAACCAAATGAAAGTCAAGAACAGGAATCAATGATAACACAAGATGTGCCACAACCCACCTTGAAGCAAATTGAAGAGCATGATATGGTTAATAACAGTAAACTACCAACTATGAATACAAGAACTTTAACTTATGAATCTTCCTCCCAAGCTGATGATGATAACTCCACATCCAAAACTACTAATAATGACATCCCAAAACAAAGTCAAGAACTGGAGGCAATGATAACACAAGAAGTGCCACAACACACCCTGAACCAGTTAGAAGAGCATAGTATGGTTAATAACAGTAGCTTACCATTTATTAGTAAAAGAACTTTAACATCTGAATCTTCCTCTCAAGCTGATGCTGATAACTGCTATCCCAAAACTACTAATAATGACATCCCGAAACAACCAATCAAGAAAAAGAAAAAAATTAAAAATGATAAAAGTGAAAACACAATAACACAAGATGACAATCAAAGCAAAACTATCGGTGAACTAATTAAGCCTATCCAGAAGATTATTGAAGAACAACCTGATCAATTTCCACTCAATTACATACAATTTAAAAATTTCCTTGAAAACTCCTTTGGAGCTAAAAACCCTATTATAATAGCTAAAGACTATCCCTGTGACACTCAGTCTATTATCCAGATGATGACTAATACATATCCTCTCCTAACAGAAAGATCCATTAAAAACAGATTCACCAGAATTATAAACAAATTAAAAATCAGCAACCCACTTAATGAAGACTCAGAAAGTGATACTTCTGCTTCTGCTTAAATTAAATAAATAGAAATACATCTGATGGATATTCTACAATGGAATACTAATGGTTTTTACCCTCGATATGAAAGAATACAAATTTTGTGTGAGAAATATAAACCTGAAATAGTCTGTGTGCAGGAAACCAACTTCAAAGGAAATAAAACAGGTAAATTAAAAGGATTCAAGTGCTACAATAGAAATCGATCAACTTCTTCTATTGCAAGTGGGGGTGTTGCTATTTTTATCAAAAATTATATAAAAGCAAACCATATTTATATCAGCTCCGACATCGAGGCAATTGCAATTCAAATACAAGTTCCCTTTTCTTTATGTATATGCAACATATATATACCCAACAGCTATCAGTTTGAAAATAATGAAGTGAAGGATATCATAAAACAATTACCTAAGCCGTTTATTCTATTAGGTGATGTCAATAGCCACAATACCCTCTGGGGATCGTATAAAACTGACACAAGAGGCATCAATATGCAAGCTATCATAGAAGAATCTGACTTGGTATTACTAAATAACGGGCAACCCACACACTTCAATATAAGTAATGGACAGCTTAGTGCAATTGACCTCACACTCAGTTCCAACAACCTGGCCTCTAAATGCAATTGGTTTGCACTGGATGAGCCTCATGACAGTGACCACTTTCCTATTGTTACGACTATCAATGATTCTTCATGTATCTCGAATCCTCTGCAAGAGAGTATCAAGTGGAACTACTCCAAAGCCAACTGGAATAAATACCAGGAACAAATGAAAATATCTCAAATAGATATGTTTCAAGAACACGACACTGACATCAAATCAAATCGTTTACTGATGCCATAATGACTCCCTAGAAATTATCAAACCCACCAAAAGAAGAAACGTGGTACCATGGTGGAACGAAAAATGTAAAAATTCTCTTAAACAGTCCAAACATGCGTTCAATCGGTACAAAAGACATCCAACAAAGGAAAATAAAATCGAATATAAAAAATTAAGAGCTGTTACAAGAAGAACAATTAAAGACAGCAAATCCAACTCCTGGATAAGTTTTGTATCCTCTATCAACGTGAATAATAACATCAAGGACTCTTGGAAAAAAATTAGTTCCATACAAGGTAATAAAAGATTTAATCAAATTCATTTTCTTCTGACTGAAAATGGCCAAGTTATTAATGAACCCGATGATATCGCAAATGAGCTGGCCAACAAATTTGCCAGCAATTCTAGCTCTCAAAATTACTCTCAAGCCTTTCAATCTTACAAAAATGAACAAGAAAGAGAACAGCCGATGGTGAACACAGAAGGATGTCACATTCAAGAGCACCTTAACTTACCTATTTCAATGAAAGAACTTGTCACAACACTAGAAGCCTCCAAAAATTCTTCTCCCGGACCGGACAATATACCTAATATCTTGCTTAAAAATCTACCTCAGGAAGGGAAAGATATTCTATTAAAAATATACAACTATATATGGATGCAAAAGACATTCCCAAAAGTGTGGAAAACGGCTACTGTGATCCCCATTCCTAAGCCCGGAAAAGACCCAACATTAACTGGTAATTACAGGCCCATATCATTGACCTGCAACATGTGCAAGATTTTGGAAAAAATTATTAATCGTCGGCTAAGATGGTATCTCGATTACCAGAAGATTATATCCAGTAATCAGTTTGGATTTCGACCAGGACACTCAACGATCTCCCACCTGGTAAGCATAGATACCTACATTCAAGAAGCGTTTGCCAACAAACAACATGTCTTAGCTGTCAACCTGGACATCGAAAAGGCATACGATATGGTATGGATGCATCGAGTCCTACAGAAGCTGAGCGAAATTGGGGTTCGAGATAACATGTATCAGTTTATTAAACATTTTTCGGAAGATCGAGTCATGCAAGTGAGAGTAAATGGAACATTATCTGCAAAGAAAAGAATAGAGAACGGTGTACCTCAAGGATCCATCCTAAGTGTTACACTTTTCCTACTAGCAATAAATGATGCGGACGAAAATATCAAACTACCAACCATAATTAGGAAATACGCCGATGATATTACTATGCTTTGCAAAGGAAGAAACATTAACTCAAGTCAAGAAATTATGCAAACTGCACTAAATTGTATTTATGAATGGTCACTCAAATCTGGATTTAAATTTTCACCTCAGAAAACGGAGTGTATATTATTCTCAAAAAAGAACATCCATAACTTACCTACGCTTAAAATTGGTAAACAGATCCTGAGATTTGTCACCAGTACCAAAATATTAGGAATGCACTTCGACACTAAACTGACCTGGAAGTTGCACATAGTGAACACTATTAATGAATGTAAAAGGAGAATCAACATACTTAAATGCCTCGCACACAACAATTGGGGAGCTGATAGACAATTGCTATTATTAACATACAAAGCGCTTGTGAGATCCAAAATAGACTATGGTTCAATAATATACAGATCTGCTGGTAAAATTGACCTCAAAAAACTTGATACAATCCATAACCAAGGTCTCAGGATATGCACCGGATGTTTTCATACCAGTCCCATCGGAAGCGTACTAATTGAAGCAAGTGAACACACATTATCTCATCGCAGAGAGGAACTAATAATCAAATATGCTCTAAAAGCAGCCACATCCATGAATCCAATTATAGTACAAGACATATATCCTAAAGAACAAGAGTATGTAGAGCATTCGCGTTTTATACCTTTGTACGCAAGAGCTAGAAAAGTACTTAGTGAACTTAATTTTGATCACAGAAAAGTAGAAAAGAAGAGAAATTATAAAATTCCTCCTTGGATAATCCCGGATATTTCAGTAGACCTATCCTCAGGCACTCATCAAGGTAATGAAACATCTGAGATAAACTCTGGACCGACAAACAATTATGACATGTTTTATCCAGTTTACGCAAAAGCAATTAAAAATACACAAGGAACAGAGGCAACAGTGGTAACGAAAGAGGCATTGGTCAAACATCAACTTAGCTGCTATGCCAGCCATCTTACTGCCGAATTATGTGCCATCTTGACCGCCATGAAACTCATCAAAAAAATTAACCATTCAAAGTTCAGTTTATACTCAAATTCCCGCACTGCAATAAATAGCATCAACAACAATGAAACTTGTAATGAAATGATTATTATAATCCAAGAACTGTATAATGACATTACCAAATCAGGTAAAGAAGTAATATTGATATGGGATATGAATCAAGAAACAGAAAAGCAGAGGGAAACAGACAGAGTAATTAGTGGAAGCACAACAGATAACCCTAAAACTGTACTAGCAATCTCGAATACACTCCAAGATCTAGTGAAATATGCTGGAAAAATAATGGAAGAAAAATGGCCCTCCATCTGGACAACGCTTAAAAGAAGTGACCTCCATAAGAAAGTAACTGAATATCAAAGCAGTAAACACAATAAATTGATAATCAACAAAAAACTAAGCCGAAGAGATCAAGTGATCATCACAAGAATCCGGACGGGACACTCAAAGTTGACTCACCTTCACTTATTGCAAAATAATCCCCCCGAACGTGTGATCTTTGTAGCTGTATCCTAACCCTGGACCACATCATTGTATCATGTCCCAAGTTCGCCTTACAGCGAACAAATCTTTTGCGGGGACAGGACATTGGGGCAATTTTATATTCCTCTGACTTTCAAAACCAAGTGGTCAAATTTTGTCAAATTATTGGCATTAATACAGAAATTTGAGGTCAAAACATGTTAACTTCTGTGAACGGCGTATATTGTAATAACGTAGAAATAAGGCATTAAAGCAATGTAACTATTATTAGAGATAAATGTTACCTGTGTACCCAGATAATGTAATTTGATGCGGTCGCTAATGACCTTGTAGTTGATGCGACCAAAAATAAACTAAAAAAAAAAAAGATACAAGAGAGAAGATTGGTCGGAGCGGTGGATTCTTCCTGGCCTCATCGTCCATGAGCGCATGGATAAATAAATAGTAAGAATAATAGCGATATTAATAATCGGTCATGACAAAGGTCACATATCATGTCAAAAGAATTAATTGAGGAATAAACTTATAACGTTTTCATTCTGAAAAAGAAAAGCCGATTATCATTTCTTTAGCATCTTGTGCAATCCATAGTTTAATAATTTCTTTCCAGAAACAAATTTCAGATTCCTCGCTTCTTCTGTACGGAGAGCGGATTGGATGATCGTTTGCTAGGAAGAAAGTAAGTACCGGCGACGATTATTTTCGTAAGAACCAACCGGCAGAGCTAGTAGGATAATTATTTCCCTTTAGATGTCTTTGCGGGAAATTTAAAATCGCAACAAATCGCAGAAATAATTTAACAGAAACGGAGAATGTTTCAGTATATTCTAAATATTTATGAGTATTAGGATATTAAACACTCTTTTTCCCAAACATGTAAAACTAGCAGAACCCGGAAGACGTTGTCCTGCTCTCTCTTCTTTCACTCTTTTTCCCTCATTCTCTCTCCCTCTTTTTCCATCTCTCTTTCCCTCCCTCTCTTATCCCGACCTCTCTTTTTCCCTCTCTCCTTTTGTATCTCTCTCTCTCTTTCCATTTCTATTTCCCTTTTTCTCGTTTCCCCTTCACTCTTCCCCCTTCTTTCTCTTCCCATTCTCTTTCCCTCCTCTCTCTTTCCGCTTTCATCCTTCCCCCTCTCTTTCTCCCTGTCATTTTCTCCCCTCTCTCTCATTTACCCTTTCTCCCTTTCCCCCTTCTCTTTTCTCTTCTTTCTCTTTTCTCATTCTTTCTTGACCCTCCGCTCTTTTTCCATTTTCTCCTAATATTTTTTTCTTTTTCTTTGCCATCTCCCTTTTGCCATGTATCTTTCCCTTCTCTTTCCTCACTTTCTTCTCTCTCTTTTTCGCTTTCTATCTCTTTCCACTCCCTTTATTCCTCTCTCTTTTACCCTACTCACTCTTTTCCTGTACTCTCTTTTCGCCATTTTTCCTTTTCTCTTTTTAACTTTCTTTTACCTCTCTCTTTTCACTCTCTCGTTTTACCCTGTCTCGTTTCCCCTACTCTCTCATTTTACCTCTCTTTTTCCTCTCTCTTCCCTCTTTATATTTTCCTCTTTTCCTCTCTCCTTTTTCTTCTTTCTGTTTCCCCCCCTATCTTTTCCGTCTTTTTACACATATCTTTTCTCCCTCTTTCCCCTTCTCTTTTCCCTCACTTTTCCCTCTCACTTTTTCTCTCTCTATTTCTCTCTCTATTTCCCTCCCCTTCTTTCTCTTTTCCCCCTCTCTCTCTTCCCCTCTATCTCTTTCCATCTTGCATTGATGGTTTCTCCTAGCCTCCGTGGCCTCGCCCCGCGTCACACGGCAACGCCCAGCAATAATGAAGCTGGGTTCCCATAATTGGGAATTGTGTTTAACTGAAGCGCCATCTTAAGCTACAGCGCCTTCTAGTGGAGTTACAAAAATGAACAGCATAAAAGTCTCCATGAAAACACATAGATGTGCGAACTTTCATGGAGATCAGTCACACGGCAATTCCCCTATGCTTACTCTGTGATTCTACCGCACCGCTGCTGGCCTCTGGCGGAATATATCAGGAACCCGCGTCTTAGCGACAGGCAAAAAATAACGACCGTAGTGCATCTACCAGCATATTATTTAAATTATTTATTTTCCGCATTTGTGTTGTATTAATCTTTACCAAACTTTGCAAGGACACTGCGTCAAATCTTGAAGAAGAGCCTATATTTCGTATCTATTCATACACTCATTTTTGTGAAATCGATGTCGATTACATGTCGTTGAATTCACTTTTATTAGTATAGATTCGTCTCTTTCACATGAAGTTTTTGTCTCTCTTCAGAAATATTTTAGTGGCTCGCTCTTTACGAAATTATCGATTCAATGAAAAATTCAGTCAATGGGGTTTAGGTCACATTTTTAGTAGCTGGCTATTATTAAGTGACCTTGCTGATGGTCAATATTTAAACAGCTAAAGGTGAAACTCATTGACATCGCAACAGTGCAATTATGTTTTGAGAGTTGTTTGTTAATTACTGTTGTATGTGTGTTTTGCTGTGCGTACTAGATGGATTTTGCCCTCACGTTGCAGACCAGTGGTTACCGTGTGTGTATGCGAGCGTAAGCTGTGCTGTCAGTCACATTGCCGGCTCCTGTCACGATTGGCCTCCACACAAGTGTGCCAGGGCTCGCTGACTGCATTGTTTCATCTGGTCTATTGACCAGAGGTAGTAGATATTCATGTGGTAATGTGCGTGATTACCAGTTTGCAAATCATTGAAGGAAATATACATAAATACATAAACTCGCAGATTTTCTGTAATAATGCCTGAAAGTTTTAATCATCGATATTTATTCCACAGCATAGAATGGTTTGAAAGAAGGTGGAAAAGGTCTATATTATCAAAGGGGATTCGGCAGAAAATGCAATAAGACGAATCGAATTTTCTTTATTCGACACATCTCGGTAGCAACCAGCGCTGCTCAGGAGAGAAATCCACTGACATTTTTCAATAGTCTTGACAATCGACCGAGTAGTATCCGAAAAAGTACCAGTACTTCATATCAATCTTAAATATTCCTGTCCTCCACATTTTATAGGAGGATATTATTGTTACGTTCTATAGGAGATTCTATAGTTCTTACATCTTATAGGAGGATATTATTCTTATTCTCTTCGTTGTTATCAAGTCACTAACTCGGAATAGACAATGTATTTGCAATTATATGATTAATTAATGATTTTAAAATTGTGTCTGTTTGTTGAAGGCGTTACGTGGCTGACAAACTGACTGAAAAAAACTTGAAATGATAAATTAACATTATCAAAACATATCTATTTATTAATATCACACAGATAATGAAAAAGCAACAACAATTATTTAAGGCAATTCAACGATGACAGGTAAAGTATTCGGAAAGGAGCATACTACAAGTATATTGTGGGAATAGCGTTAACTCTTGAATTTGCTACCAGTCAGCTTGTGGCTGCCGCAGAGACATGAAGAGGCAGCAAAGGGCGGAGTTTCGATGTCAGCGCTGCCGGAAGTTGACGTCGGGATTACAGAGCCCAACGATGGCGGGGATCGAAGCGGGCGAGGCGAGGTAGTGGGGCTGACGGGGGGGACGGGTGGGGGTAGTGGTGGGACCATGGCTTTGGCGAGGACGGGCGGGACGACGGGTATGGCACAGGAGGTAGAAGGTTGGCGGGCGAGTGGAAGGGTGGGTGGGGCGGCATCAGCTAGGTGGCATCTGCTGGAGGCAGCGCGGGCGGGCGGGCGGAGCCAAAGGGCCCCGAGATCCGACTTGGGTCAACATCCCCGGCGTCGCCTATCCCTCGGGGCTTGTGGGGGAGGCGGGAGAGAGAGTTGTCAACTTCGGACGTCGCCGAGGCGTCTGGAGCAACCGAGATAAGGGCGACGGATCACCTTTCCGACACGCCGCCTCTCCCGGCGCATTTCCTGCGGGAATATGCAAAGACGCCTGGCGCCGGGCTCACGAGCTTTTGTTTTCCATTTCGGGGATTTTCGCGCGTCGCCGTTGCGTTTTTATCTCGCGTTTTTCCGCCTTCGGGAAAGGCAGAGGTAAATGTGCGGAAAAACTACTGTACTTAATAGAACCTAAACAGGAATTCAGAGGCGACATTTTGGGAACTTTACTCTAGTATTATTCTAGTATCATTCAGGGGACAACTCCTCTAGGAGTTCATCGTTGGTGACAGTATGTGAAGAATTCTTTTTCTGGCTTGGGACATAATTTCTGTTTTTTAAGAGGTTATGTTAAAATTCTCAGGCCCTTTTTTCTGATATTTGAAAATGAATTCATAGAAATAATTGATGGTGATCCCGACAGTTACCGCTACTGCGTACTGCGCTGCAGTGACATCAGTCGTGATTATTGCGTCAGTCGCTCAAGTCAGTCGGACAATTCTGGCCTTTCGTTTCCAAGACAACCTCGTCCAACTTATGTGACGCACCTACTTGTATTCACTGGCTTGTGACACACGTTTGGTGCGTAGTCTCGTGGATGGAGCTTTGTTGCACCATTATTTTCTTCAGTTTCCTCCGGAGAATACTCTTTGAAAAAGGGGAAACTTTCCCGAACTCGATGTGATATTTATCTTTATATTATGAATCTGTGAGTATAAAAATATCGTTTTCATAAAAGATCAGAACTTGTATATTGGAATAGAATTGAAATTACAATTGATAATGCAGTAGTTACTGAATTCACTCGACGCTCTTGGAATTTTGTTTTCAAAACACTGAACGGATATCAAGACTGTAAACTGAAAAGAAAAACACCTATAGTGCGATTTCGCTTTCTACACACATTTAAAACTTTGTTAACTAAAACAGTTGATTTTCAAACTTCGAATAATAGTTTCCCCTTTGAGTAATAAATTCAGTAACACATAATAATTACAAATTAAGCAAATTATTATTTATATTATAATTAAATGTTTTTGAATACTTGCGATATTGTTGATAAAATAATAATCTACGAAATGAAGCTGACAGATGCGAATCTACGAAATGAAGCTTGTGCCTTCTAAATTACATGCAGTCAGGAAGAATATCGAGGAATCTCCCATCACGTCCATTAGTCTTAGCAGAAGACATCAAGTTGTAATAACCAGACTGCGTATAGGACATTTTAACCTTAGTCATAGCTACCTCATGAAAAAGTTTATTTCTGATCCTTGCCCAAATCGTGGTCTTCCAGTATCAACTAAGCACCTCATAGTTGATTGCCATGTGATGACGATCCACAGAGCAAATCTTAACATTAATAGTGATCTTCATTGTATATTCAACTCCTATTCGGGACACATGGAGATTATTCAACTCCTTACCAAATTTAATCTGGTAAATTGTATTTAGCAATTGGTTATACATTGTCAATCTCATGTACAAGGTCTATATTAATTATTTATCTCTAATGTATGTGTATCATGCAATTTTGTAACCATTGTGTATTTGTAAGTACTGTATTTTTGTAACTGTGTTCTCCAGTGACCTAGTTGTTTCTAAGAGGACGTTAAATAAATAATTAAAAAAAAATGATCTACAATAAATAATATCAATGACTTTGAAAATTAGTTTTTGCATCCTGACTTCTTGGGAAGGAATACCGAAGTAAATAAATGGGCGACGCATTATGTTCATAAATAGCGCGATTACTTTCCCTACAAGTAATTTTGAGCCGTAATGAGTTTGATAATGCGCACTGGGGTCGATTCCGTCTTTGGCAGACACACAGTCTTTCTGGACGTGAGAAAGGAAATTGCATTTCGCAATAAGGAAATGAAATGACGTTTAAAGGATAAAAAAATCTGTATGCTTTACCTTCTCACAAACTTGTCTTTCATTTCATCTGAGATGTATTTTTCTGACCCTTTTTCATTCAGAGATTTTTGAAGCCATAAGAGATTAGATTCCTCCCGCTCTCCTCTCCTTCAAATTTACTTTGAATCGGCAAAGTTTCATCTGAAAGCATGCTTTGGAAGACGAATAGCTTCTTGCCTCACAATCACTGGTGATGTTTCTCTAGTAATTCATTGACAAGAAAATCGCGTCATCTTTGCCTTTTAAGAAATGAATTAAAAAGAGGTGTTATGTTATTCCGCACTTTTCGGAAAATTTGAATGTATGTTGAAGGCTCACAAAAGAGTATGATTTCATTTCTAGATTGTTTTCTTAACTCTAACGTTTTTGTTATTAACTTACGGGTCAAACGTCACAAAATATATGGTGTTTTTTAACATTAAATTAGTAAACAGATAATTCAAATTTGACTTCGAACTCGCAAAGTGGGGCTTTTGTTATCTATGATGATATTTTCTCAAATCATTTTGGAAACTGCTATCAGTTCTAAATTTGCAAAGAAACATATTTAAGGATGTCTAAATTCAGGGTCTTAAGGAACATTGCTTTGTGTTTGATTTTTGTTTCACGTTAATATGCCGAAATTTGGTCTCGTACGATAATGTACTTATAAGGAACAACGTGTGACACTTCAGACGCCAAACGTACGATAATGGGGGAAGGAATTATGAAAATGTGAGTGCTGCACTGTTAGTTTTTAGCGCAGGCATGCCAAGGGCACAGGAAAAGTAACTAGCCTACTCGAGTTCACAGGCACTACATCCTCAGCATCTGACGCGAGATTTAAAGTAAGCATTGTACAAATTGCTCCGGAATGGCCGTACATCACTGGATACCTGACCCATGACATATTTTAAAGAAATATTCTTTAGACAGCTTTTAGAAAGACTTATTTACAATTTCCGTTTTCTTTACTTAAGCAAAGAAATGATCAATTAAAATGTAATAAAACATCAGTCAGATTTTAAGTTGTTAATTGATAGTAAAATGAAACATTTTGCATGAAAATTGGACGGTGTTGTGCATCAATTGACCAAGTGCCAAAACATGATTTCGAGATATTAACACAAACGCGAAAGTATTTATATAAACTCGGCACCTGTCCCAAATTTTGTTTTGTAAACGGCAAAGTAATAAAAATTAATTAAATTTTCTTAAATACGCATTATGATGATGAACATTCTGAAAATAATTTGTGTGTTTTATTGTGGATTTTGCATCAAGATGTTTTAATGCAATTAGATAAAATAAAAATGTTTATGTAAGACGGTTTGTCTTACAGTAATTCGTAGCATAGGTAAAAGTATTATTGCGATTGAACACGAGCATACATAATTAATCTTGTGTTCAGTTTGATAACCGTAAAATTAAAAAAAAAATGGCGTAAGGGACCTAAAATACAAGCGCTCTATGAGACATTACTGAACAGATCATATGATGACGGTAACTGGACGTGAACTTAACCAGTGGTTGATCGCTAATTCTACAAACCGACCAGAACGTAACAAATTAGTAGAACAGACATTCGAGCGACGCCAAATCAATGCGTGCTCTCCATTACATTGAGAGGGTGCCCGTTTGCATACTGATGTCGTGACTAACGATGCTAACCGAGAAGAGCTATTGATTAAAAAGCTATTGAGGTAGTTTCATATATCACATCATGAAAGTTCAGTCTCGTATATTATACCTTGTATATCGCTTCGATTGTAGATTGATGAACCAGCAGCATTAAGAGGAATTGGTTCACGATTACTGAATTTGGTCAGGAGGTTTTGGAAAAAATCTTATTTCCTTTCGGTTTACTGGACGATGAGAGGATTCAAACTGTCTTATGAAAATTGATTTAATGCTGCCATATTTTTCAGTTTTACATGCAGGTAATATGGCATACAAAATTTGAATTATGTTTCTAAATATGCTAAGTATTATTAAATATTCAGGTTTTAATACTTTCTTTTACCTTGTTTTTTTAGAATCAATACACTACTTCATTTATTTGAATTTACTAAATTACATTTTTTTAAATTCTGAACAAGATAAGTTACAATCTATTTTACATTACAAATAATTAGTAAATTTGTTAACATTTGTAGTTGACCATGACAGAATGACATACCAGATGGATATATTAGGACTTTTGTTTGTGTCAGATCTGGAAATGCATGCTGCAAGGTTTTTTGTAAAACTTCTATTTTAGAACTCCTTCGTGTTAGTTTGTCACGTGTTCGAAACAGTCTTTTATTTGAGGTCATGTCAACCAATATTTATCGCTATTGCTTTATTGTCTACCTGTAATAACTCATAAACCCATTTCTCAACGTGGCACTTATCCTGGGCATCCTTGCGGTATTTTACGGAGTTTTTGCAGGCACTTGTTTGTTTTTGCAATTTCTACTCTGTGCGTTTTTATCCCGTTTGTCTACTTTTGACCGCGCTGATCGCACAAAGATAAGGTATAAATGAGTTTCTGCAATTAATGGCAGTAGTCGTTATGTCACAAATGGGTAAAGTGATGGCGTGAGGCAGGTCGCTCTAAGAAAAACAAGAGATAATGGGAGGCACGTCATAATGCCGTAATGATTTGGGTAACAAAACACAATCGCACAACATACACCAGGGGAGAAGAAAAGTATAGGGAGAGATTGTGGCATGCAAAAGGACAATGAAAAGGAAAAGAAATGATCAAAAGGATCACATTTTTATGATTTATGGAACTTCGCCATTGGTAGGGCTTTTTTGCAGGATGGCCATAGTCGAGTTTTTGTAGTTACTATTGTTGAGGGTACTGATAATACTGGCATAAATTTAATAACATGAGCATCATTAATGTGCGTGCATATTAATTCGGATGTAAAGATATGTTTTTCATATAGTTCGCTCTCGAAAGTGAAAATACGGAATATTCTTGCGCCGTATTTACTTCAACATCACGCCAATCACTCCTTTGTATATGACATTGCTGTAAAATGAACTAGTTTTCAATAATATATCTGTGCATTAATAAAAACTTTTAAACGTTAATAAATGAAAATTTTGAAAGTTTGAAATGAAAATTTCACACAATAAAATTCACTATGTAGTTGATTCTGCTTTTGTTCAACATAAAAATTATTTCGTAAACGCATTGAATTCGATAAAATCCTGTTATGTATTTGTGAATCCTGTAGTGTATAGTTGGATAGTTTCTCGCCGCCTGACTTTTACAAACATTCATTTTAGTTTGTTATACCATTTCATAAGAGAAACGAGAGGCTACGAACCGCACCGTGATGGGGTTAGAACGGCAGCCGCGAAAGGAAAAGCGTCGCCCTTCAAACGCAGAGGTCGCGCGCTCTGACGGCGCTCTCCGTAAACAAAGGTCACGCGACGCTGAGCCGCTGGGTAAGAGACGTCCCTCGTGAGGCGGACCGGTTTGTCTTGGGGGACGAGTGAAGCCGCCGCCACCGAATCGGAGAGGAGAGGCTCGCCAAGAATCGGGTTATCCTGAGCGGCGCCGCGCCGCGCCGCGCCGCGCCGCGACGAGCAAGGAACAAGAGAACCGAGAACGCGAAATTAACTTCTTCGTTACGCAGCTCTCGGCGGGGACTCCGTTTCACGATTGTCGCCTGGGAGCAACTAGTACTACCACTACTAATTCTTCAGTCGGGGAATTTCATCTCGGGAAATGTTTCTCATATTTTAGTCTTCCCTCTCGTCGCGGGAAAGTTGAATGTGTTTCATGTTCTCCCTTTTTCTTGATTTTATTTTCCCTGCGTCCTTTCGTCGCCTACTTCGTGTCTTCACACGCTTACGCGGAACTTGTGGGGAAGTTCTTCACAACTTTCTTGTGGCCCGGACGCCTACCTGTGACAAAAGAGATTGTGAGGGAGAGACTGCTGCCTGGCACGAGAGCGCCACATTTGGCTCCCCGAAGAATCTCAATCCAAGGTTTTATTCTCAGCTTCAGCTGTCTTTCGCTCAAGCGTTTCTTCGGCTTGTGCGTCTTTCATCGAGATGTCTCTCCGCCTGTACCATCACTTCAGAATATCCCAGTGACTTCGTCGATCGTGTTCACTCCATTAGGTATACTCATAATTAGGGCCCGGAGGTTTATAACATGTCCTATTGATTCTGTGTCCATCGAAAATTGAAGTTAAGCATGATTTTATTTACAATGACTACAATTATGCAATTTTTATGTGTTATATATGGTCATATTTTGTTTTTTTAAACCATTTTGTCATTTGTCTTTAATATTATACATTATGGTCATATTTTTCCATGAATTTTCGTATTTTTTGGTCATATTTTTATCTTTTTTATTCCATTTTTTTGCATACTTGCAGTAGTCTCAAAGATATTTTCTACATATCCTAATTATCTAATTTCTTACAATTGTTACCTAATTGTTGTCCTTCTTTCCTGAGTAAGCTGTGTAGAAGAAGAAAGCTATATAGAAGAATACGTAAGGAAGCACCTGATGCGAAGGAAGTGTTAGTGTAGTATTTTTCAGGTTTTGTTCCAAGGTCTCTAAATAGCTTTAGCAGTTAGAATGGTCTTCATGGGGCGCCAAAGGAGAAAGGGTGAATTGTGAATGTGTTAGACTTTAAGGGTAGGTTTTCAAAATAATGGTTATTTAAACAGCGGTAAGATATTGAAGGTTTCGAAAATGCAACTAAAAAAAATTTGAAGTCATATTTATGGTCATATTTTCATATTTATAGGTCATAAATTGTTTATGTGAAAAGTAGGTACTTGACATTAATATATGAAAAACAGAATATATTGCAGTTACGAGGCAATAGTCAGGACCTGATAACCCACAGGGGCATAATTAAATGTGTAAAGGAAGTCAACTATATGGGGGTAACTTCAACAAGTGATGGTCGTGATAACAAAGATGTTCGAAACAAAACAGAGGTAGGCAAGTTATAGGATTTTTACATCCATTGACATAGAATTCAAGTACATAAAGAAACAAAAAAATAAAAAACATTGTTGAAAGTCGATTCACATGTGGAACTGAGTTATGGACAGTTAAGCCGGGGATAGAAGTAGGATCCAAGGAACAGAAATGGAATATTGATGGTATTGTCAGGTTACGAGGAAAGAAATAATTAAAAATGAAAGAATAATAGAAATAAAGAAACCTGGAAAAGCAATCTTAGAACTGATAGAAATAAAGGCTTTATTATGGTATGGGCATTTAAGAAGTTGGACAGTATTATTTTCGTATGGGTTAACTTTTGGGGAGACTGCCCGGCAGTGTTCCGCACCCAAATTTCGACCCAGGCTTCCTTCGAAGCCTACCCCCGACGCGGGTCTGGGGACTTTTATCTAAGCAGGCGCACCCCGTGGGCAGTCCCGTCTGCGCCTGGGATTCGACTCTCACTTTCTCCGCCAGATGTCGGGCTCAGTTAACTATATCCAAACTGTAGCCAATGCCACTACTAGTGCCACTACTACTAGTAGTTGTTGTACAAATGCTTGCATATTTCTAACATTTTTAGGTCATTAACATCCGGACCAATTGACTGAAGGGGTGTAATATTTCGTAGTCATTTAAAAAATAAAATACGTTAAATTGTTTTAGTTATTTCGTTTAGAAAGTAAATACTATAGTACATTCAATTTACTACTAATCGTAAATTTTAGGTTTTAGAAGTTTCTTGACGATATTTACTGGTCGGATGAGCTTACGACCGTTCTCCATCTGCTCACTGCCGTATCTCCGTGAACAGTTCGGGTACCAGGGAGGATTTATTTCAGCAACGACTCTTGAATATTTTCTAGTTGCCCAGATTTGCTACTACGTAAATTTTGGAATACAAATTGTTGATGCGTCAATAACTGCTAATTATTTTTACAATTTTTTCTCAATTAAACTGATTATTTTAATTTGGAGTCTCCCTCGGATTTATGAGTTTCAGGTTAAAAAATACGACAGTGGATCTTCCACAAATTAATTTCATCTTACGTGTTAGTAACCTCAACACTGCTCTTCTTCTCGCAGATGAAAATTGGGGTGAAACTGAAACATTCATATAGTGACCGTAAAATATATTCAACTTATTTCGATTTCAATTCGCTATTAAGTTAAATCATTAACGATACTTTAATACAAATAAATTCTTTAATACAAATATTATATTCAATTATCTTAGTTTCGAAATGATTGTAATTGCTACCCCGCAGAATAATCTAGTTTCAATGAGTTTTCAATCTACGATCAAAAGGAAGCAAATATATCAATATATTATTTCAATTTGATTGGTTTCCGATAAAAAAGTATTTCCGTTTTTCCTCATTCTTGTTACCTTAATGTGTGTGTGTGTGTGTGTGTGTGTGTGTGTGTGTGTGTGTGTGTGTGTGTGTGTGTGTGTGTGTGTGTGTTTTATGGCTTGCCATTACAAGTGCCCCCGGCTCAAAGTGTGAAGGCTTTGCCTAGCTGCGCCCACTAACAAGCCCTGGGTGGACGGTTCCAGATAGCGCAGCAAACAACGGAAGAGGTTTTATTCTATTTATCTAGATTTTGTCGTGCCCTTGGGAAGGGGCGCGGATAATTCAGCCCCCGGGTGCAGTACGAGAGTTGAAACGTCGGAGGGTAAATTGCAGGAGAGGGATCTCTTGATTTCGCCTGAAAAGAGGAGTATCGACCCACCTTGTTCTTTTCCGCACAGTTTGCACAAAAGGATTCTTTCGGCAATGGCATCACTTGGAAACATTTCTTCATATTTTTTTGTAAATATTTTATTGAAACTTTTCAACATTCTCGTCTTTCAAAAGAAGTTGAATGGAAATATATGTATCGCCTTCTCGAGTGAAGACTTCTTTCACGGATTATTTACTCCAATGCCGGAAGCGTCGTCTTTCACGCCGGCTGTAATGATGCGAGAAGCTACTTACTCAAGAGAGAAATACTGCATTTTATACATTTTTTGTCAAATACTCTTGAGAATTCGAGAACATTTCCCACCTAAAACTGCGTTTGAAATGTCGAGAACGATAGAATCCGATTAAATGTTTGCCGCGCTTTTCATATTGTTTTTCGAGTAATGAGGCATAACATTCCATCTTTTCCGCCTTTGTGATCCATCGTTCGTATGGACGTTTTTCTGACATTTCTTTCTTGCAACGGAGGTCTCGTGTAAGGAATGGCTGCACCGATTGTGTATTTGACCCGCAGCTGCCGTTGCATACATAATGAGAAGGTTTCGTTTTGCGGAGGTAAACTCGATATCCGATAATGCAACGCAGACCCACACACCAAAATGTATTAAAACTAGTTTTGAGAGCTTACTGTTTATGGTAATTCCTATACTGTAGGCAGAATATTCAAGGAGAAACTAGTGCGTGCAATGCAGTCTTTGGTTAAAAAGGAATTGAGATATAGATCTACATTTAAATATGGGATTGAATTATTCATGATTTTGTATTCTAAGATTCTCTTGATATTTCTGTAAATATAAAATAAAGGTAAAAAAATGTTGCATGTGTACAAAGAAATACTGGTTTATTGCTATTTCAGGTGAAAGTACAGGCGGCGTTGCAGAATCAAAAGAACATTTCATATTTTTGGCCTCATTGAGGTGACCAATTACGTTAGCTTACTAATCACATTTTATTGTACTAGATTAATTAAGAAAGTTATTTGCTGGCTGATTACTTCGGCTTACTGATCCCAATGGTTTCGTCATTCATCTATCTTAAGATACGTTACCATTCATTTATGCAGATAACATTCATACGACATAGAATTCGACAATAAACAATATTTTCTTATAATCCGCGTCGCGTGTAAAGTGAACATTTTTAGCCAAGAATTACAAACCATTGTATAATATGTTCTTTAATGAAGAAAGCGAAGGAGAATTTCTTGATTTGTGTTTCCATTCCTATGTTACGTGAGGCTCTAAAGTAATGTATATTCTCGAACGACAGCTTAACGAATTCAACTTACAATTAGCGCCCATTGTGAAGGAATTACCGCACAAGATATATAAACATCTAAAGACCAACCGCCGTGTCTCTTGCTGCTTTTCAATTGAAGCAGCAGCCGCCTCCTTGGACACTTGTGATCCACGCGCGCAATGCATCTCAGGGGAGGCTGCTTCCACGTGGTCTTTTGCGGCCAGGGCGGCGGCGAGCGGCGTATTTGTCCGCAGCGCCGTGGGCGACCGCGCTGCGGGCACGGCGGCGGCGGCGATGGCGGCGGAGGGCGGGAGCCGGTAATAAACGGTGTTGAGAAGGGGCGGAGCCCTGCCGCCCGGGTCGACGCGGGCTCCATGTGCAAGCACCTCGTAAATCGCCGCCTCGCTGCTCTCCGCCGCCGCGTCCCGCCTTGTGCCCCGCCCCGCCCCTCCCCGCGACCTTCCCCGCCCCGCGCCCACCCCGCGCCACGCCCCGCGCTCCGCGCCGCCGCACTCCGCCGCCAACCCCGCCTTCCTCCCCCGGCCCCGAGCCGCGCGATCACGCGCGGCGCCCCCGCGCGCCCCGCTGTCAGACTGCTGCCTCCGGCGCGGACGCGGCCGGCTCGCATCGCCTCGGTTCGGCTCTTCTCCGCCCAGTGCCGCAGCCTCCCCTCTGCCGGGGATGCTGCAGGTCATACTTCGATGGGCCTGTGCCCTGTTGCAGCTACCCACGCTCAGCTGTTGAATCAGTAGCTTACAAAAACCAAACTTGTTCATTGTACGTATCCTGCGTCCTGTGGAGCAATAATTCCGTGGAAAATAAAAATTCAGTTAAAAATTTATAAATAAATATCGAACTGTAGTTTTGTAGTGTGGAAGTAAAGAAATCGAAGCCTTTGCGTAGTTTTTAAATGGAAGTATAAAATACCCGTAAATAAAGAACTTGAATTTGTACTTGAATTTGTTAATTTTTATGGAGTCTATTAAGGGAGAAGAATGGCATCCAGCGAATAAGATTCTACTTCGCCCATTCCGTTAGTATTCTATGAGATCAAAAGCGAGTATACAGATTGTAGACCCTTACCCATGACTCCAGGAAATATATTTCATTTTAATTATCTGGTTTATTATAAACATAATTTATTAACGGATTTGAAAATATTTTCATACAAATTTCCAGTTGAATACCTTTAGCATTATGTATACATGCATTTAATTTCATACTAGTGGTGCTACACAGCACACAATTTCTCGCATTACTAGGAAATGTTACTTCCTATTATAATACTCTAACTATCTAAATCTCTACGAAATATATAATATATTCTATAATGTTATATATAAATGTATATAAAACTATACAATATAATATATTTTAAATATAACTATATAAAATTCTATTATAATACTTCTGTCCTACTAATACTTCAGCCTTCAATTGAAAAAATCGTACCAATTCAAACGCCGACTGCGGTGCGAATCTGCAATTAGCCAGCAACAGTGGTCATTCTTACTTTTTCAAAAGAAACAAACATCAATAAATCACTTCTGTTACTGTATTCACAGCACATTATACACAGAAGCAAGGATAGTTACAAACTTGTCTTGTTACATTGACGTGAACTTCCAACTTTTGAATGTTTATACCGTTATCAGTGATCTAACCTTTTTAAAGTAAAGGGAATATTTAAAGTAAACATGCAGAGCTGAAGACCATAAAATACATCGCCTTAAGCATGCATAAAAATAAGGTTACAATTCCATCGCATTTTATCTTTTAAATATTACACCTTAAATACAAAAGAAACGTTCGAAGGAAATTCATTCTTTTAAAGCAAATTTAGTATCACATTATCACAAATTCAACTATTAAAATCGTTCTATCAACGCTATATTAACGACATCGCTGCTTAATAATGAAATGAATTCATGGAGCCACTCCATTTAGGCAGCTTTCGGCGTGATATGAACTCAGTCTACCTCATTTTCATGACATATTTTAAGATATTGATATTTACAAAATAGATGTTATTGATTATGGTTGATGAAACATGAATGGTTGATGAAAAATGAAATGATTTAAATATCTAACATTCAGAAAAAATTGCACAAAAAATTAACCTCTGGCTTCAATATTGAATGCGTAAGTCAGGATCGCAAACTATTAAAATTTTTTGTCATTAACCTCAAAATTTCTCAGAAACTACTCATATTTTCAAAAAACTTGTACATAAAACATCTGGATTTGAACATATATTTTATCAAAGCAAAATAAAACTATTTTCATTATACAGTTGAAGGAAGACACAGATTTTATTTCTTTTCAATTCTCAAAAATTGCAAGTGTTCAACGAAACATACCTACGCCATTTTTATAAGCATACCTAGTCCTGAGGAGAAAAAATTAAACATATTTTAGAACCATTTTTTAGAAAATTTTGAAAATACCGTTGGAACTTTATGCAAGGTATCCCCAAAAATAAAATACTAGCATCCATTTCAAATTTGGAGAACCTCCAGTTCGATTAAACTGATCGGGGAATATCAATTTTTGAGAAAGTCGCCCGATTGAGTTAGACGCTCGCGTTGACGACGGGCGTTCGTCGTCAAACAATTTATGTATCAGGAACTTCAAAACAACTTTCTCTGTTGAAAAACTGTTGATAATACTATTACTCGAAGTATTAACCTGCCATATGGAGTTAGAGACCATGTTGTGGCCGTTTCTCTTCAATAAACAATGTAAATCTCAACAATAACGATTTTTTGTCTCAATAATTGAATAGGTCAATATTAATCATACACTATGTGTGAATCTGCTACAAATAAACGTAGATTTTATCTATGTATAAATAACTAGGATCCCATGGTTTGAATGTTTGCCTTCCATTATTGTAAATGTATTTATATCTGACCGCAGCGGTGTTTGATATATTGGAAAAATATAAAATATTTTAACATGAAACATTCTAAATATCAGTTTTAAAAGCGCTTCTTATTTTTAATATTGCACCCGAAGTTATATATATTTATGCATATGGACTTTCATGGTGCTGAATCATTTTAAGGACTACTTCCTCTTTCGTTGTATACATCTTTATAGTTAGCTTACGATGAAATATCTTAATAAAATGCGTATTTTTTCTCTGTTTCCATTTTCAGCGTATTGCCGGCATTTTGCAGAATATCCAACTACTCTTAACATTTCAGCGCCCAGACATCGAGGCATCTTAATCCCTGAAACTTCTTTGCCATCGGCGCTCACCGCGTCTTCGTCGTCCATTGAGACTTGAGATTCACTTTCGTCTTTTCTACCTCAGCGATGGCCTACCACTCGGGCGGCTTTACCGTTCTCCCAATGCGGAACATTCTGAGTACATTACTTTCTGCCCTCCATTCGACGCCCAATGCTTCCCGGCCTCCCTTCAGAGCGCCGTCACCTCCGCCACCTTTCCCCTTGCATCAAACTTCCCAGTCTCGCCCTCTTCCATCCTTTCTGATTTGGTAATTACGACTCCTTCGGACTCCACCTCTCATCTGCATATTTGTTTATTATTTTACCTTCTGTAGACCCGGCGAAACTTTCCCACTACACCAACAGTCTTAGCCACTTTCTACTAAAGGAACACTTTTATTATCACTATTTTTTTTTTTTAATTTCACGTTCTTCGGATGAGTGATTACTTTCACTATTTTCCGTATCTATGCATAGTCATAATCTTCTCGCCAGTTGAAACCGTTATTTTTACATAGTTTGCGATTCAAATTGTTCCTCTTTATCAAAAAATCCGCGCACACGAGTTAACGACTGGCATTACGCACCAAAAATGTCCATATTCCGTAACACATCCTAATCGCAGTCAGTTCACCGTTACAACTGTTGTACGGAGCTCAATTGCACAAATTGCAATTAAAATTACTACCATGACAAATTCATTGCGAATCCTACATCACCCTGGCCGTCTCTACTCACTCCATACTCACTCCTCACTCAAACCGTCTCCTCACTCCACGCGCGTTCCACTCTTCTGCCCTTGCTTCCGATGCGCCGCCTCGCGCCTGTCTCTTTTTCCGTGACTTTCTCTGCGCGCATTCGTCTTGATTTGGGGCGAGCTGTACCCTGGCGGAAGGCGCTGTGTCAGGACGAAGGGGGTTATTCGCGTTCCACCGCTCCCGCCATCACTCCCGCCTTTGCATGCGCCAACCTCTGCACGTCTTTTACCTTTGCCTCTGCCATTGCTGTTTTTCATTCCCCTCCAACATCGATAATACATTTAACCAGAAGTGATAGTGGTAGTGATGTTAATAGTGATATCAACACCGGCTCAACCGCCACCATCGTAACCTGAACCACTTCATCACCTTCGCATTAACAAGTACCAACACTACCACCAACGAAATACCGACCGGGAGCGGTAGCTCAGTGCATCAACTGATGTCACTGCAGCGCCTCTGACCGGGAGGTCCTAGGTTCCCACTCCCCATGGCAGCAGGAATTTCCACACTAGCTCTTCAGCTAGGTCGATGTCACAATTTCGTCTATCACCACTGTTGCGTTCGTCACAATCGCCATCGCCCCCTTTCACTGTCACCTTATCCAACACTACCATCTCCATTGTCCCACCATGAATGCCACCATCATCACTCACAATCATCAGAATCACCAGCGCTACATCATTATCCACCACGTTCACGCTAATTCCACTTTCCTTGTGCCATAAGCTTCCCTATGCTTCATCCCTTCAGCCAACCTGTGACCACCAGGCACCCCCTCGCGCAGTCGTTGGAGTCAGGTGCCTCATTTTTCATCCCAGCACTCCTATAACGGCCCAAGGTGACGTATGCAGCCGTCCGTCGCTCCTTCCGCTAATAGGTCTCTCGAGTTCTTTCCGTCTAATGAATGTTAGTAATTACATGTTACTCGCTGAATTGAATGGACCGTGAGCAAAGTTGGTTCATTCCACATGAAAGTATAGCTACAAGCCATGTGCTGCTTTCTCAACAATTTTACAAATATAATAAATTGTTTTAATAATGAAAAAAGAGAATTAAGGGAAACATTTTGTTGATATTAATTACATATTGTTCACAGAGCAAGTTCCGATAATCTTTTGACCCTACTACAAAATATTGAAAATCAAGAAAGATCCCTTTTTATGTCCTCGTATACATACGTATATACGGGAGTAATATATGCAGTATAGAGAGAGATACCTAATGCTGCGGAAAATTGATTTCGAGATTTCAACGGAAATACTCGTTTTGAGGTCCCCTGATACCGAATAAGTGTTTTTTTCGAAACGTCCGTCTATCCGTCTGTCTGTTGGTCCGTCTGTCGTATGTGAACAAACCTAGCGCCTAAACCACACGTACGATCTATTCCAAATTGAAGAACCCTGTCCATCTGGCTCTGGTTGAAGCTTTGAAATTTTGAAAAACATTCCTTTAATTTTTGGGGGTACTTTACATGAAGCCCCCCGGACATTTTCAAAATTTTCTCAAAAACGGCTCCAAATTTTTATTTAATATTCTTGTACGAACAGAGTAAAATACACTTATAAAAAAGGCATACGCAGATTTCCGCGGTTAACTCAGAGGTTTCGAAAATTGCAAAAGTTTGAAGTTTTTCCAGAGTCTTCCCACAACTATAAAATTGAAAATGGAGTTTTTTCCTATAAATGAATTTTTGTTGCCCATAAATATCTTTCATTAAGGCCATGTAGATTTTATTGAAAATATTAATAGTTTTCGTGCAATACTCCATGCAATATTCGCAATTTTAAAAAATAAATAAGATTCTCTCATGAACGGCTCCAAATTTGATAGGGATAGTGTTAAATTCACTCTATATGAGGACATAAACATCATATTGCTCTAATCTTGTCTTTTTTCAAAAATTACAAAAATTTATTTTTTTGATTTGTCTCTCACATCGAAAAAATTTACACTAGAGGCGATTTCTTCACATTATTAAATTTATGAGTACATGTGCTTGAACATAAAGTTCTGCTATGCTTCTGTGTACTTGTGTAAATGTGCTGTCAAATAAAGTTTCTGTAAAACTCAAATCTTTTCTGTAAAAATGAGCGCTAAATTCTGCATTTTCAGTAACGCTTAATTTTTCTCAAAAACATCTCCAAATTTTTTCTTCGTTTTTTTCCAATGGATAACGCTAATTGCACTAAGGTTCATTTTGTTGTATTGTTTTGTTTTTTCAGAAATTACACAAATGTATTTTTTTTATATCTCGCATGCCATTAATATGCACATTTTGATCGATTTTTAGACATTATTACATTTGTTAGTCGAAGTACTTCAAATGAATTTTTTCGAAATTCAATACATTCCTGTGAAAAAGAGCTTCAAATTTCGCATTTACAGTAATGCTTAATCGCCATTTTCTTAAAAACGGCTTGAAATTTTTGAATGAAAATTGCTATTTAGGACGACGTTATAGCCTTCTTTAATATAATCAAAATATAATTTAGGATCTACTATTTGGAAACCGAAAAAATGCGAAAATTTCAAAACAAATTTCTTTGGGCCGCAGATGGAAGCAGGCAAGGAGGAGGGACAAGACTGTACAGTACAAGTGCATTCTAAGGAAATTAGAAAACTTTACTGCGAGAAAGTCTGTGCCATTCTGTAGCACCTATAGTTACTTTCTCGTATACCTACGTATCTACTTAATAATATATATAGTATAGGGAAAGTTATGTAATACTGTACGAAAAACTGGATTTTAGGCGCAAAAAAGTAATTGTGGGGCTCTGGTGACGAAAAAGTGCATAAAACTAGTTGCTAAATTAAGAGAAAAAATCCTCTTACGCGCGGTGTAGCTATAATTCCCGTTTTGTTGGTCCTTCATGCCCAAAAACTAATTGGAAGCTAAACGTCCGTCCGTCCGACCGACCGTCTGTCCGTCCGTCTGTGAAAACTACCAATGCCGAAACCATTCGTACGATCTTTTGCAAATTGAAGAAGTTCCCGTCCATCTGTTTCTCATTGCAACTTTGAAATTTTGAAAACAATTCTTTAAAATTTAAGAGTACTTTACATGAAGCCCTCTAATATTTTCAAAATTTTCTCAAAAACGACTCCAACTTTTTTTCTTTAATTTTTTTGAAAGAATAGAGTAAAATACAGTTATAAAGGTGGCATAGGTAAGATTTTACGGTTCATTCAGAATTGTCGCAAATTGTAAAGTTGGATTTTTTACGGCTCCCAATTTTTTCTTTAAACTTTTGGTAGGGATAGTGCTAAATGCACTCTATATGAGGATAAAAACATCGTATTGCCCTATTCTTCAGTTTTTTCCAAATTTACAAAAATTAAATTAGTTTGTCTCGTCTCTTATGACGCCCATATTAACAAGTGTCAATTTCTTCTCATTATTCTATTTATGTGTAAATGTGTTTTAAATAATGTCATATAAAATTTCTCGCCAACTCAAGTCTTTTGTGGAAATGAACTTAAAATTCCGCATTTTCAGAAACGTTCAATTGCCATTTTCTCAAAAACTGCTCCAATTTTTTCTGCAAACGTTTCCAACGGGTAGTAATAATTGCGCTGTTTAATATGACATAAAGTTCATTTTGTATACATTATTGCATTTGTGTCCACACCAATCCACATCAAGCAAATTAGAAAACTTTCCTACGAGAAAGTTTGTGTCATTCTGTAACACCTCTAGTGACTTCTGGTATACGTATATACGGAGTAATGTACGTAGAATAGAGAAAGTTATGTAATGCTGCACGAAAAAACTGTGGTTTTTCGGAAGAAAAAAATTCATTGCCTGATAACGAAAAAGTGGATAAATCCAGTTGTTCAATTAAGAGGAAAAATCCTCAAAAAGAATTTGTCCCAAATCTTTAATTCTTCGGTTCCCTAGTTGCAGAATATAACTTGTGGTGCTAGAACAGAACATTTTTTGCACTTTATAACTCGATTTATAATTTTCGAAAATTAGAGAGTTCAGCGAAAATGGGCGGTTTTTTTTAGTGTCTTTTGCTCTATCCGAGGAAAGAATTAAAAGAAAATTTTGGAGCGGGTTTTGAGAACAAGAATTTAAATTTGCCTTTACTTGAAGTATTACCACCCTCTCGTTGAAGCAGGAAAAGCAATACGTAATAACTAGTCTAACTACACACGATGCAAAAATGATGAACGCGAAATATAGCTGTGAAATTTCAATTAATCTACTCAACTACGTACTTACGTACTAGGAGTTTGATAGGATACGTAGGAGTGATTGGTACACTTTTTGGAACCACAAACATCATCCGATTTCAGTAATGTGATTTCAACGGATGCACATGAAAAAATCACTACGTAAGTAATACAATACGATGACACTTAAACCACAACACGAATATGTATTATGACTGACACACACACACACACACACACACACACTTGTACGTAATATTTTTTTTTTTAATATTCCACAGATAATAGCTTTCGTTTTCAGACATTATCAACACAAAAATACATTGTTTAATAACTACGTTCTAGTCATGATAACAGTTCTATCCCTAAATCACATTTTATCCCATCATCAAATTTTCTAGACGAGCGAATGCAAGAAAATCACATTTGCGGTAATATTTACAATACATCGAGAAAATGTAATAAAACATATTTAGAATTTTTTTTCAATTGACACGATGATTCACTTTTCGTTTTCTGCAATATATACTATTTATTCTATTTTTGAATAAAAAATGCCTACATTTTTCTGCATTATTTTGCTTTTAGCGCCACAAATATATTGGCCAAAATCAAGCTTTTGGAATATACCAGATAATTGAATTCTTTCCCATTGAGGAGAATTTCGGCGAAATATTTTTCATAGTTTTTGAGAAAATTTGTTTCAAATATTTCAGAAAATACACCAATTCAGTTCAAATATATTCAACGATTATGGAGAACATACGGACATTTCAAAAAACCATCATTATAGATACTCTGAAACTCTTGTGTTAAGAAACGCATTGAACAGTGAAATATCTGTAATGTAAATTTTAACGACGGGAGATACAAGTAAAGAAAATTACATTTCTATAATTTATGAAAAAGCAATACAATACAGTAACAATGAATTTTTGTCCAAGTACACATTTAGCACTACCTCTATTAAAATTTAAAGAAAAAAATTTGCACCCGTTTTTGAGAAAATCTTGTTTATGTTATTTCTTAAAATTGCATTTATTGGTCGCAATATTGCAAGAAATCTACTGAAATTTTTGAAAACCTCTCTACGACCCTAATGAGAGAACTATCTATGGACAACAAATTTAATTTGAAGGAAAAATATCTGTCTTCAATTTTATAGTTGTAGGAAGACACCGAAAAACATTTGCAATTTTTGAAACTTCGTGATAACTGTGAAAATCAAACCTATGCCACCTTTATAATTGTATTTTCCTCTATTCTTACAAGACATTTAAAGAAAAGATTTGGAGCTGTTTTTGATAAAATGTTGAAAATGTCCGGGGGGTAAAGTACCCGCAAATTTTAAAGAATGTTTTCAAAATTTCAAAGCTTCAACTAGAGCCAGATGGACAGGGGTGTCTTCAATTTGGAAAAGATCATACGTGTAGTTTATGCGCTACTTGTACTCAAAGGCGGACAGAGAGACAGTCTGACGGACAGACAGACAGACAGACAGTCTGACGGACAGACAGACAGTCTGACGGACAGCCAGACAGACAGACAGTCTGACGGACAGACAGACAGACAGACAGTCTGACGGACAGACAGACAGACAGACAGACAGTCTGACGGACAGACAGACAGACTGACGGACAGACAGACAGACAGACAGACAGTCTGACGGACAGACAGACAGACAGTCTGACGGACAGGACAGACAGACAGTCTGACGGACAGACAGACAGACAGACAGTCTGACGGACAGACAGACAGACAGTCCGACGGACAGACAGACAGACAGACAGACAGTCTGACGGACAGACTGACAGACAGTCTGACGGACAGACTGACGAACGGACGGACTGACCTGAGTGACGGACTGACCTGACTGACGGACGGACCTAGTCAGTCCACACCTAGGAAATTAGAAAACTTTACTACAAGAAAGTCTGTGCCTTTCTGTTGCACCTCTGATTACTTGTTCGTATACATTCGTTAATACGGAATAATATAGGTAATATAGTGAAAGTATTGTAATGCTGCGAAAAATCAGTTTCGAGGTTTCAACGGAAATACACGGTTTTCGGGTCTCATGATACCGAAAAAGTGTAGTTTTTTTTCAAACTTCCGTCCGTCCGTCTGTGAACACCACAAGGGCCATGCGTCATGCTGATACTTTACACGACCCCCCCCCCCGACATTTTCAAAATTTTGTCAAGAACGGTTCAAAAATTTTCTTTTAATTTCTTGTAAGAATGAAGTAAATTGCACTTAAAACGTTGGAGTATATCCAATTTTCACGGTTGACTCTGAAATTTCGAAAATTGCAAAATTTTGAATGTTCTTCGGCGTTTTCCCACAACTACAAAATTGAAGATAGAGATTTTTCCTTAAAATGAAATTTGTTGTCCATAATTATCCTTTCATTAAGGTCAAGTACTTTTTTAAAAAATTTAGAATTTTCCGTGGAATTGTGCGTGCAATATTACAATTTTAAAAAATAGGAAAAACCAGATTTTCTCAAAAACGGCCCCAGATGTTTTCTTTAAATTTTGGTAGGACACTTCTTAATTTACTCTATAAGATGATATAAACGTCATATTGCCCTCTTCTTCGATTTTTTCAAAATTTACAAAAATTAATTATTTTCTTCTCTCTCACGTCGCTCATATAAACATTAGCGGCAATATGTTCATATTCTTTTATTTCTGTGTACATATGATTTAAATAGTGTCATATAAAATTACTCGAAAACTTAACATTTTTTGGGGAAAGTTTTTGCAAAATTCCGCATTTTCTGTAACGCTCAAATACCATTTTCTCAAAAAAGGTGTACATTTTTTCATGAAACTTTTTCAACGGATAGTGCTAATTTCACTGTTGATAATGACCTAAAGTTAATTTTGGTATAGTTTTTGTTTTCAAAATAATACACAAATGTATTTAAAACGTTTTTAAGTATTTTTACTTATTATTAATGTTAATACTTAATTAATGTTAATACTTAAATAATACTTAAGTATTATTAATGTGAACACTCCAGCAATTTGTGTACATTATTTCATTTGCGAGTAAATGTGCTTCAAATGATTTCAAATGAAGTTTTTCGAAAACTCAATAGATTCCTGTAGAAAGAGCTTTAATTTTTGCACTTACATTAAAGCTTAAACGCCATTTTCTTAAAAAGGCTCTAAATTTTTCAATGAAAATTGTCAGTTAGGACGAGACTTTACTCTCTCAGAATTTTATTAATGTAATATTTCGGTTCTCCAATTCAGAAATCGAAAAATTAAGAAAATGTCAAAAAATGTACTTGAGAGCGATTGATGTCAGCTGACAAGAGGATGTGGCAAATCCGTAAAGCCAATCCACACCAAGAAAATTAGAAAACTTTACGACGGAAAGTCTGTGCCATTCTATAGCACCACTAGCTTCTTCATTAAACGTTTCTCCAATAATTGTATGAGTCTGACAGCTTCGTAATTTATTTTTATTCTGAAGAGAAAAAATGGCATGATAAAAAAGGTTTACCCAGGAATTAACGTGTTTCATTATAAATAAAAGCAATGAAAAGTCACTGATAGACGCACCTCTTATTTAATTGTTCACTACTTTCATTTCTATTCTTTTTCTTTCAATAAACCAATTCCTTAAATTGAATTCCCACAAACTAGGAAAAGAAAGGGACATGAAGTGCATTTGACTTTTCTTGCTAACGTAGATTTATGAACCTTTTGTTGAACAAAATTTCAATTATAAAATTGTCAATAAATCGATATACTAACTGCAACAGTGCATCTCATTTCGTACTATTGTGCGAGCGTCGTTTCATCGAAATACTCAAAGAAAAATGCTTTGGCGATCAATTCTTGTTCGCTCTCTCTCTCTCTCTCTCTTTCTCTCTCTCTCTCTCTCTTTCTCTCTCTCTCTTTCTCTCTCTCGCTCTCTCGCTCGCTCGCTCTCTCGACCCCAAGCACTACGGGAACTCACTGGCTTTTGCCAATATTCGCTGCCATTACAATATCGTTACCGCTCCTTTCATCATTCCCATATTAGAAGCGTTTTCCTCAGAATATAACTTTTTATTAAATTGTCTTAGGTGTACAAGTACATATGTGACACAGAATGCTTGAAAGCTATTCAGATTAAATATATGAAAATGCTGATTTATGTTTGAATTTTGTTTCAGGTAAGTGAGACCAAAACTTCTAGCTTCATCGCCGACACACTACCCTTTTCTGTGAGTACAAGTACGAGAATTTTTCGCTGGAAGTATCGACTATTCAATATCGTAGTTGTTAGAATATCACCAAGAACAGTATATATTGTAATAAGAATGAATTACCGTAGTCCTTTTATTATCGAGTATAGTGTCTCAGGTTCATAAATGTTACAAACTTCCATCGCACGTACATGAGTCGAAAATGACCACTTTCTGCCGTTGAACGTATCGTGGGAAATTTTCAAATAATGACAACTTCATAAGCGTGGCACTGTTCATAATGTGACAGACAAGGAGATTTTGCGGAGCTGCTGGGCATTGCGCATATGGAGTTCAGGGGCAAATAGCAAATGTGTAATCTGTTAAATGAAGAATCCCACTTGAAGTTCATTGGCAAAAAGTGATCACTTTCCACTCCTCTACATCTTCCAAAACTTTGTAACATTTTTTCTGACACAATATTAATTTATGTTCCCCAAGAGGCCATAACTTCGCTTTAGTTATATTTACTCCGTATATTTTAATCTGAATTTGGTATTGATGGAATATACTTTATATGCTTCTTATCAATAATGTTCTATAATAATTATAAAAAATATATAGATTTCTAGATGAACATTTTTGATCTGTTAATGCACAATGAATATATATCTACCATAACGTTTCCGCAAAGATAATGATATTCAATATTGTATTTCTTTATTGAAAAGTGCATATGTAGAAGAATGTGAGAAAAATAATTTTGGTGTAGAAGCGTTTTCATAGCATCTCATCGTATTTTGTATACGAAATACTTTTTTAAAGTACGAAGACTACGAAAATCGCGTATCTGCAGCTTCCGAGTTTCGCTCAAAATTTCGAATTTTCCCTTTCTAGGTATTTCTAACTGAGAAAAAAAATTGTCAATGACAATAGAATTCGTACATTGTAGAATTTCTCTGTGATTAAAAAAACTGCCTTTTAACAATCTAATGTCGTTTAGTACGTGATAAAAAACCTAAACAATTGTTTTCACAAATTTTGTGTTTTACCGGGGCAATCATGCAAACCCTCATCTATTAAAGGAGAGTAAAACCTCCTTTAATAAAAAAGTAATTTTCAATGAAAAATTATGAGCCTTTTTTAAGAAAATGACGTTTAAGCATTACAGTAAATGTGAAATATTTAGCTATTTTTCGAAGAAGATTTTTGAGTCTTCGAAAAACTTCATATAAATTCATATTCAATATGAATTCATTTGAAGAACTTTAACTCGCAAAAAGCAACAGTGTTTACAAATTGTTAAAAATGAGCATATTAACGGCGTGAGAAATATTTTTTTAAAACGTGCAATTGCGTAATTTTTGAAAAAACAAAAATAGATCGAAATGAACTTTGCGTCATATTAAACAGTGCAATTAACACGACCCTTTGGAAGAGTTAAAAAAAATTGAGCCTTTTTGAAAAAATGGCATTTTAGCGTTTCTCAAAACGCGGAATTTTGAGCTTTTTCCATAGAAAACTGTTGAGTTTTTGAGAAACGTTATATGACATTATTTATGGCACATGCGAACAAGTTGCCAATAATGTAAATATTGCCAATGTGACAAAACCAGTCAAAATAATTAAATTATTGTAATTTTTTAAAAAAAGAAATGGTTGAGCAATATGGCGTTTGTCATGTTATAGGGTACATTTAGAACTATCTCTTCCAAATGTTTAAGGGAAATAATTGGAGCCGTCTCCAGAAAATCTTTTTTTAAATTTCTTTTAATTGCACATATTGCACGCAATATTGCGCGAAAAGTACTGAAATTTTCAAAAAAATCTACATAACCTTAATGAAAGAACTATTTATGGAAAACAAATTTTATTTGAAGTAAAAATCTTCATTTTGTAGTTGGAGGAAGAGTACAATAACAAGTAATTCTTCAGGTAAGTTAGTTTCAAGATTGTCAAGTATCAATTTTCTTATGTTTTCTGCGATCAGATTCAAAATTTCATCAAAACAGTCACTGGTCATTGTAGTAAATTAAAGCGTTTTTCGGTGTGACATGAAGGTGTGCAATTGTCCGTACTGTTTTCTTTCAAGGTCAAAATTATGGACCCTTTTTCTACGTTTTCTAAAGAGGTATTAACAATTTGAGGGAAAATCGTAAAGAAAGAAGGAAAAATACTTTACGTACCACATGTGCTCAGAAAACGTACCACGAATAACTTGGCATTTCTATCCCTGCATGAATAGAAGCGAGCGCCTCTTCTTTGTGGGATGAAAACGTCACCAAACGCTGACTCATAGTTAACGCTTCGCTGTGAACGGTCCCGCAAATTCCGTGGCCGCATCTGGCTCGGATCTTTCCGCGCCGCACCAGCTGCGGATCTACCACGCCGGTCTGTGGGAGTCTTTAATCCTCAAGTGTATATTACTTTTTCCGTACAATAAATTTAAAGAAAAAATTTGAAGCCGTTTTTGAAAAAAAAATTGAAAATTTAACAGGGACTTTTTGAACAATACCCCCAAATTTTAAAGAACGGTTTTCAAAATCTCAAAGTTCCGAGATGAACAGGGGTTTCGTCAATTTGGAAGAAATTCTTTGCATAGTTTAGGCTCTCGCTAGTAGTGTTCATGGACGGACGGACGGACGGACGGATTTTCCGTAGCATTTAATAACTTTCTCTATACTACATATTTTACTCCATCTACACGTACGTTGTGATATACTAAAATGACGAACCATTTTAATTATGGAAATGTCGCTATGCGACAAAATAAACAACCGGCGTTAAGGATCATTTTCGATAGGTTGAAATGACAGAGCAGAGGCGGGATAAGCTTTGTTTTGGGAGACAAAAGAAAAAGATACAGGATTCGGATGCTCCCGAATTTTTAGAACAACATTCATTCGCTAGAGCAATACGGTGATGAGCGTGTCGGCTCGTGATATATTTTACTAGATCGAGGAAAGACTGTAATTGACAGTTGTTTAAATTAACTATCGTTTTTTATATTAGGATAGAGCGTTCTTGTAGGAAGTAAAATTCGTGTTCAGGCGTCCACCCGAGACGCAAGTGAAAGAAGTCACGGATTATAATAGTTTCGCCGGGAGAATCTGGAACCAGATCACGGACATTAGGCGAGGACTTTATCCAGAAGCAAGATTCTGCTGCGTCGACGGAGAAGGTTCTACGGGGCGCCATCGAACGAAGAAGTGGAGAGCGCGTGAAGACCTACAAATGAGTAACAAGGTTTATAATTATTGTAATACAGAGAAAACTGGTCATGACTAAAGAATGATTCATTTTTGATTATCATAATAAATTCTAATTGTTAAGTTGAAAGAAAGCTGATTATCATTGTTCGTTACGTGCAATACAGCATTTTAATAAGATATTCAGATTCCTCGCCACTCCGTATGGATGGCAGATTGAATAATTGGTTACAGAGTAAGTAGCAACAATTATGAACTTCGAACCCCCAATTAACTGAGCTAGCCCAACATGATTTTGTTAGGAGAGTTATTTAAATTACGTTGGAATCATTTGGTTTCAAGTATAACTTTTTCCTGGCATCCAAATTACATTTGTCAGTAATAATTATGTTTCAAATTGGCACCAGTCAACGTGGGGCATATTGATTGATTGATTTTTTCGTGTTTCCGGGCGGGTCAACTACTGTGGTCATTAGTCGCGTTAGTGTTGTGCATGTTTTTTTGGGGAGATGGCAGTGATCTTCCCCCGCTGGATGGCGAGATCCGGCGCCGACCTACCGTCGGCTAGTGGGGTTTCCCCCTAAACAAGATTCTCCCACCAGCGGGGCACTGTCCCAGCTGGGACAAGTTCTAAGCTCCCAGTCTCCCGGAATATGTGATAGTGTAGTGCATGTTAGTGTGTGTGTGTAAGGGGAGAGGATAGGACAAGGAAGAGGAAGGTCAGATCGCGCGCGGTCCGTGACCCGTTTGGTAAGGTACTGCTCCGGCATTCGCCTGGTGTTGATCGGAGAAACCACGGAAAACTACCGATCAAAGCAGCCGGCCGCTAGAATTCTCCTTCAGGCAGCGTCTGAATTCGACCTAGCTGAAAAGCTAGCGTCGAAAATCCTGTCGCCGTCAGGACTCAAACCTAGGCCCTCCCGGTCAGAGGCGCTGCAGTGACATCAGTTGATGCACTGAGCTACCGCTCCCGGTGGGGCATATTTCAACGTATATAAGAAAGTAAACTAGAGATGCTACAGAATGGCACAACTTTCTCGTAGTAAACTTTTCTAATTTCCTTGGTATGAACTGGCTTTAGGGTTTTGCCCCATCCTCTTCCAGCTGCCATCTATCGTCGCCCACAGAACTTTTTTTAAAATCTTCTCAACTGTTTGCTTTCTTAAAATAAAATCAAAATATTTCTTATATATATATAGTATTTATTATATATTAATTATATATATATATATATATATATATATATATAGTAACACGCCCACCTACCTACTTTACTTACTTTACCACACGTGGTGAGTCGTGATAGCATGAATGCTCGTGAAGCGAGCTTACAATTCTCAGGAAGCAGAATCTTTCGGGTATGAGAAAGGTCTGAACCCTTAACACAATAAATCAAGTAAAATACGAATAATATGAACATATATTCAATGAGAAAATTTACAGTGACGCAATTTCACAACAGGTTATTGCACTTTAAGTAGCTGGTCACTGGAAAAATGAAACAAGACAAAAAAACCAAAATATATAGGCGCCACCTCGATTGCCTGAACACACTTTCATCAACTACAATTTACGATTTGATCAATCCTTTCTGAGTTTTTCCACCACTAAATTATTTACTCTTTTGGCCTCTAGTTTTCCGTGCACGGTTTTTTTTTCAAATGAATTTGATACTTGTTTCAAAGAAACCCTTTCACAGGTGCTAGCCCTGGGCTTCGCACTCACTATAATACTGAACACACAAAAAAATATACGTGGCATTCAAGTTACTTAATTCAGACCCTTTTACATGTCACAAAAGCAATTACTTTAAACACAATACAACAAATTGATCTTTCTAGATAATATTAACTGTACAACATATAAAACTTCTGAATCATTTACGTAAAATTGTACAAGGTATAGCCTCTTTAAATGAATCTAATGATACGTGCAGTAAATGGCCTGAAAACTGCCACTCACACAGTTCAAAAAACTTCTCCCACCTATCCTAGACGTTTCACCCACTTTTAACACTGATGGTCGTGTATTTACCACTATCCTCTTTCCCAGCTGAACGCTGCATAAACGTTGCCAGTTCCTTTACCTCAACAGCTCCGCGTCGCTCGCCTGTAGGTAACCTTGGGGATCTTCTGCCGCTCGTTCCGCGTTGTCGCCTCGTCTCGCGTGCTGTGCTGCGACGAAAGCAGTTCCTTCCGCTCGAACGCCGCCAAGCGTCCAATTTCCACACCTTTCTCTCGTTCCGAACCCATACTATCCTCGCTGTTGACCAAGTTCTTCTCGCCTACGCTTCGCTCTTCCTGGGGTCGTCCGTCTTCCACTGCCTCGTACACGTTCGTTCGCGCTTCCAGCCTCGAAATTATTAATGTTGCAGGAGTTATGCTCAAATGCTCGGCCTACCTACCACACTTTAGGCATGTGTGGTCTCAGCGTGCAATGTGAGATGCTGGATTTAATTAATGTTCTTCTGCGCGAATTTTACAACTTTGAAGTTATTTCGACGTCAAACAGTTATTTCGCTTGCTCTCCGAATTATTGTGACTGCAACGAATGATTTTGCACTCTATTCCCTAATTACTTCACTTTTCTAAGATACGCTTTCCGAGCTAACTTTTAACTACCAAGTTAAAATAAACTATCTATCTGTACTCGCCATTACTGCTGTAGTCAAAGAAAGTTTCTTCTGGTCGCCGTCACTGTTGCCGCAAAAGAGCTTCTTCTGGTCTCCGTCGCTGTTGCCGTAAAAGAGAGTTCCTCCGAGGCGCGCCGCGATACTTATGGTACTCGCGCCTGGGGAAATTTTGGAGGGGTGCATATTCTCCTCCTTTCGTGACCTCCCGGAAAAACATTACTCACTAGTTCGGGCGTCGCAGTTTGAAAAGCTGTGGGCAGATGGCGCGTTTACCGGCCATCGCTCCGCCGCGTACCCTAGTCCTCTCTGTTAGTGGGCTACTTTACATAACTTGATGGTGGCGTTATGGGGTTGTCTAATCCCGTGACGTCACAATATATCTATCTATCTATCTATCTATCTATCTATATATATATATATATATATATATATATATATATATATATATATATCCCTCTAATGCATGACTTAATTTTTTTTATTGAGCTCGAAAAGATATCTAGGGGATAGGATTTTAAAAGGGATTTACTATGCTCTAATTTAGGCAGATTAATTAGGTAAATTTTATAATTTTTTAAAGTTTTTTGGTTTGTTAACATATGGCAACACCATGGGTGAACTTAGTACTCAACGAACATACCAATATAAATACTTTAATTGTAAACGTTATTTTATATTGAATTAATGTCATAAATTAGAGCACAAATGGTGTTGACAAATGTTATTTTTAAATAATAAATATCAGGTAATACATTTAAACAAATTTTTATTATGCTTCTGTATGAAATTGCATGAAACAATTCTTGTTTGCTGTGAAACACAGATGAACCTTACATTTTATGCATTTCACTCTCACTATCCCAGAACAAGAAGGAACTTTGCACCTTTCTTTTTGGTCCATTATTGGTAAATGGCCTACCCCATATAACCGCATTTCTTTCTCAGGCAGTGAAGCAGCAGTTCCTCTCGCCTTCTTTGCTTGATGCTGAGTTTCAATGGTAGAAGTTCTCCGCCTACCCTGTTTCTTTACTTGGCTTTTACCAGTAAACAATAGGCTTCTACCAATAGATTTTTTGAAATCCGACAAAGCTAACGTTTTCTTCCAATGGACTCCGTTTGCAAGAGCATCTTTCCGATACAGAAACCATGCATTGACTACCATCAAATCTAAACTATGGAAAAATATTCTATGGTACCATTTTTTGATCTTGTTTGGATTCTATACAATGCCATCACTGAGTCTACAAGGTCCACCCCCCCATGAATTGGTTGTACTGAACCACCGCATTAGGACAAGGCACTTTCACTACCAGCTTTAATTTTTTGTCGTAGCGTTCAACCACTGTCATCGGATTTGCTCCCACAAAATTGTTAAGCAAGGTCACAAACCTGTTGTCACACCATTTCACAGCAGAATATGGAGCTAAACACTGTCTTTCATCCAGTGTTCCTCTTCCCAATTTTTTCATTTTTTTGTCACTGTCAAAAACACATCCCTTTAGCCGGTTCGATCTGACAGTTCCCAAACTAAAAATTCCTCTTTTTGCAAGCTCATTTTGTAATTCTAAACTACAAAACCAATTATCAAAAAATATTTTACCGGTATTTTTGTTTAAATATTTTTGTCCGGTATTACTGAAGAGAGTCTGAGTACAACATTTCCGCTGGCTCCAATGTCTGGAAGATTCTCATCTTGCACACTTTTCCCACTGTACAGTTCAAAATTATATACAAGCCCTTTCACATCACACAATACAAACATTTTATATCCCCATTTTTTGGTTTCTTAGGATTGTACTGTTTTAGTACATGGCGCCCCTTAAATGGATGATCTGTTCATCAAGACTAAAACACTCAGATTTGGGAAGAACATTGCAGTTGGACACAACATGATTCATCAACACTCATCAACACATTTTGTATAATGGATCGTAACCCGGTTCTCCCTTTGGCAACATTTTTAAATTATCAGAAAAATGAATATTAGATTTAATTTGTTCAAAGCGATTAACACTCATCCGATCTGCTACTATTGGGATTCTGGTTTCCGCGTTCCAGTTATCTCGTGTACACGGTAACCTAATGATCGACATGAAATACACCATGCCTATCCACACTTCAAGTTCATCTCTGTCTAATTTTAGTAATTTGTTTGGATTTTTTGTGCAGCGAGCCTATTTGATTCCTCTACAATAACATCAAGAATTTCATTACCAATAAACATTCTGAAATATTCAATTGGTGAAAATACGTGGGTAGAATTTAGAGGTGTCCCTGCCCATTGCACACTTCTCATTTCCTTTCCACTTTTCTTCCAATTGTACACCACATTTTTCTTTTGTTGTGTTTTTACTGGTGGTGCTTGAATTACTTCATTATTTTGCATTTCACAATTTTCATCATCTGATTCAATATCTGCATTATCATTATCATCATCATCATCATCACTATCACTTTCTGGAATTATAAGGGTGCCATTTGTTCCAACAGACACTGTTGGTATGTTTTCTTCTTCTGAATCAGGGGCGAGTATGTTGTCTTCGACATCAGTGCTTTCCAGTTCTGAATCATCACTGTCTTCAGGGATGTTTCTAACCACATAATTTCTATTTCCATAGAAGGTATGAATTGGAATGGATGCCATGTCTGATAAATAAATAAAATAATATAAAAGTTGTTCTTGTGAAAACAGGTTATGTTTGCATTCACCTACGCATGATGTTAACGTATGTTAACACACCGAAAATATTTATTTAATTTGTTTTATCAATCTATAAATCAAAGATAAATATTTCAGTGCATTAAAAATATGTCGTATTACATACCTCATAAAATATAATTCAGCCACTTGCTTTGAAATTGCAAAATTTAATCACCAAATAACACGTTGCAACAAACCACGATGCCTACTCAAGCTCCATATGTATTTTCGATCTTCAGTTGTTTCTGCCAACCAAACGGAACTAAAATTTGTGCCAGAACATGCAGTCAACTTACCTGCGTTGCCATATGGCCACAACATGCACAAACAAGCTGTTTTATTTAAATAGTGAATAAATATACGGTTTGTTGCCAGATGGCAACGGTATGCAATAGAGGGATATATATATATATATATATATATATATATATATATATATATATATAGAGAGAGAGAGAGAGAGAGAGAGAGAGAGAGAGAGAGAGAGAGAGAGAGAGAATGAGAAATTAGAACCTATTAATCACAGGAATCTATTGAGGTTTCGAAAAATCTTCATTTGAAGCACTTCCACTTAAAAATACAATAATGTATACAAATCGATGGAAATGTGCATATTACGGGCATGGGAGGTATTTTAAAAAAATTACACTGTGTAATTTTTGAAAAAATTAATGAATACACCAAAATGAACATAACGTCATATTAAACAGTGCTATTACCACTATCCGTTGAGAAAGTTTGAAGAAAAAATTTGGAGCCAATTGTTGAGAAAATGGCATTTGAGTGTTTCTGAAAATGCGGAAGTTTGAGCGCATTTCAACAGAAAACTGTTTAGATTTCGAGAAACTTTATATAACATATTTATAGCACATGTACTCATAAGTACAATAACGAGATGAAATCGCCTCTAATGTAAATTTTACCAACGTGGGAGACAAGTAAAAGAAATAAATTATTGAAATTTTTGAAGAAAAAAAGAATAGAGTAATATAGGGTTTATGTCATCGTGTAGAGTATATTTGGCACTACCCCGACCAGGAAGTAAAAGGAATTTGCAGCGGTTTTGGGAAAAATCAGTTGTTTTTTTTTTTGTTTTGCTTTTTCAAGTTGCAAATATTGCACAGACTTTTATTCGAAAACTACCGAAATTTTTTTAAATATCTATATGACCTTAATGAATGATCTACCAATGGACAACGAACTTTGTCTGAAGGAAAAATCTGTCTTCAATTTTGTAGGTGCAGAAAGACGCCGAGAAAAATTTAAACTTATGCAATTTTCGAAAATTCAGAGTAAACTGTAAAAATCGGGAGTATGCGACCTTTATAAGTGTATTTTACTCTATTCTTTCAAGAAATTTGAAGAAAAATATGGAGCCGTTTTCGAGATGTCTTTTTTTTATTGTCTGGGAGGCTTCATGTAATGTTTTTCAAAAGTTCAATGCTTCAACTAGAGCCAGATGGACAGTGGTTTCTTCAATTTGGAAAAAATCCTACGCATAGTTTAGGCGGACGGACGGACAGACGGTCAGATGATCAGACAGACGGCCTAACAGCCAGACGGCCTGACAGACACACGGCCAGACAGAGGGACACACGGCGAGACAGACGGACATACGGCCAGATAGACAGACGGCCAGATGGACAGTAGGCCAGATAGACAGACGGCTAGATAGACTGACGGCTAGATGGACATTAGGCCAGATGGACAGTAGGCCAGATAGACAGACGGCCAGATAGACAGACGGTCAGATAGACAGACGGCCAGATAGACAGACGGCCAGATAGACAGACGGCCAGAGAGACAGACGGCCAGAGAGACAGACGGCCAGAGAGACAGACGGCCAGAGAGACAGACGGCCAGAGAGACAGACGGCCAGAGAGACAGACGGTCAGAGAGACAGACGGTCAGAGAGACAGACGGTCAGAGAGACAGACGGCCAGAGAGACAGACGGCCAGAGAGACAGACGGCCAGAGAGACAGACGGCCAGAGAGACAGACGGCCGGAGAGACAGACGGCCGGAGAGACAGACGGCCGGAGAGACAGACGGCCAGAGAGACAGACGGCCAGAGAGACAGACGGCCAAAGAGACAGACGGCCAGAGAGACAGACGGCCAGAGAGACAGACGGCCAGAGAGACAGACGGCCAGAGAGACAGACGGCCAGAGAGACAGACGGCCAGAGAGACAGACGGCCAGAGTGACAGACGGCCAGAGTGACAGACGGCCAGAGTGACAGACGGCCAGAGTGACAGACGGCCAGAGTGACAGACGGCCAGAGTGACAGACGGCCAGAGTGACAGACGGCCAGAGTGACAGACGGCCAGAGTGACAGACGGCCAGACTGACAGACGGCCAGACTGACAGACGGCCAGACTGACAGACGGCCAGACTGACAGACGGCCAGACTGACAGACGGCCAGACTGACAGACGGCCAGACTGACAGACGGCCAGACTGACAGACGGCCAGACTGACAGACGGCCAGACTGACAGACGGACCAGACGGCCAGACGGCCAGACTGACAGACAGACGGCAGACGGACAGACGGACAGACGGACAGACGGACAGACGGACAGACGGACAGACGGACAGACGGACAGACGGACAGACGGACAGACGGACAGACGGACAGACGGACAGACGGACAGACGGCCAGACGGACAGACGGCCAGACGGACAGACAGGCGGACAAACAGGCAGGCGGACAGACGGATAGACGGACGGACAGACGGTCTGACTCGCGCTCTCCTGCACAAAACAGATTTTTTGTACTACAACAGTTTTCCGGCAAAGTCGAGAACTTAGAACCTGTCTAAGCTGTATCGGATCCCCCTTGATCATATACCTGAAAGGACCCCTTACATTCTAACAGAGGAGAAACACCGTCCTTTTGTGGGTTAAAACATGCTCTACGCTTACGGGACTAATGTCCATAGAAGACCCGCCAGGAATCAATAACATTACCACCTCTCCTGTCCTGTCAACATTAACCGCTCTCTCCTGTGGCGCTTGCTACCTCCATAGCTCTGGCCGTCGCTTCCACAGCTGTGTACCGCTCCACGGCGCTCTGCAAGGGTGACGCCCTTCCAAAACGGGCAGCGCGCCCTTTAATTGGAGCGCTCGCCGCCCTTTTCTTTCCTTGGCGAGAGAAAACCGCGCCCGGGGCCTCCGTGCCTGATTGCCTCATTTGGCAGGGGACCCCGCTTCGCTTGTACGTCGCCTCCGCCGCGTGCTTTTTTCGTTTAGGGTGGGGGCGACACTGCAGGAAGAGGAGCGGGTAGAGAGGGGGAGAACGAGGACTGTGGAGGGGGGCTATTAGGGAATATCTGCCGACTTATGCAGTAAGTTGCGTCATCACGCCCCCACGCGAAAGCTTGGCCGCTGTTTTCGCGCCCTCATATTGCTTCCGAAATTTACGGTTTGTGTTGGTTGAGACGTAGATGAGATTTCTGCTTCTCTTGTGGTTGCGGTTGCTCGAGGATCTCCATTAATCTGGCCAGAGCAACTGAGATTCTGAGGATTGTTGTAGTATTTCAGCTGGTTGAGATGTTCCATTTGTGACATTGAAATGATTGCCTTTGTTACCTCTTTTCAGGAGAGGATCGCATTATCTGAATTTCATGATATAAATGATACATTTTGTGCCAATACAGGACTTATATAATTTTTGTTGGAAAATTGGAACGTTGTTATTTCTGCAATAGCTATCATTAAAATGCAAAAATGAGGCTTTGGAATCGTTACTGGCCTCCTCAGGCGTCTTTCTCACATGAATGCCGAGAACAAAACCATCGTGATGCTGAAACGAGAAACGCCCCTTCAACACCACTTGTAGAGGAAGTAAGTCATTCAAGAAAAACAGTATACATAATGCTCTTTAATATATTTGCTGGGAGTATTATTATAGTTATTAATGTTTGACAAATTTCATTTAGGATCATATGGGACGCGATATTTCCTCTGCTCTCTCTCTCTCTCTCTCTCTCTCTCTCTCTCTCTCTCTCTCTCTCTTTGTTTTTTCACCATGTATTCTTTGACACTCAGATTGTCTTCATATAATTTTCATACATTTTGTCTGAATTGAAATTATATGAAACTATTTCCCTTGTAATGGTATTCGTAGGTTACAATTTGTTAAGTCATTTGAAACCGTTGATGACAATCACTGCAATTTTAGTTATAATAAACAATAGTTGAATAAAACAAGTTTATAGAAATACTGCTGTTCATTTTATTTCAGTTCCAATTCACAGTAGGGCGAAGACGCGAGTGTACGAATAAACTTCTGCATCAGTATTAAGAAAAATACAGTTTGCATTATGAAGACTATATTTTCAAAAGACTTTGAGAAGTTAATGCGTAAAAGATATTGTGGCGTCGTAGCATTGCTTTCGAGCCAGTCTGGCCGGAGGAAACCGTTGCACCCTCACGCCTGAGCCGGACGCTGACGAGGAGGGGGCGGTTGGTATGCTCATTCCAGATTTGTGTGCCTGGCGCCGTGGAGGCGACGCCGGGGGCGCACCTACGCTGAATAGAGAGGTGCCAGGGAGGAGGGAGCGTCCGGAAAGGCCCGCTCTAAAATGAACTATTGAGAAAGGGTAGTGGCAAGTCTTGGCTGATTGTGCAAGATCCCTGGAGAAGGCTGGTCGTCGAGCCTTCGGGACGCCTATAGTATGGTGACGAGAGGGGTGAAACCTCGGGGTACATAACGCAGCGTCGTCTGCGCTCGCGCGGGGTATGTTAAGAGTCCAAAGACGTGATCTCTCCTGTGCTTCCAGGCGGAGACCGGTTTGGCATCAGGCCATGTAGTAACTGTTGTTACAAGGGACTCAGCGTCCGACGGCATCGCACCACGCGTTGCTCACCTGCGTGAGAGCATTGGCACAGAGCAGTGTAGACGGTCGCGGGGTTTTCGCGGCTAAGGGGAAGGAAAAGGTTTCCGAAGGTTTAATTCAATGTTTGTATGTTAACTTGCTTTTTTTTGTAAATGTTTCTCTCCGAAACAGTTGTATGTGTTCATGAATTCCAGTACGTCACAATATGTAATATAAATATCTGTTTTTTGATTGCATTTGAATTGAATACTTGAAAAAAATGTTAGAATGAGATATGAACAAATAACCAGAAATAATTATGGTTCATTGGCTTAACGTTGTAGTAGATGATAGAATGGTTTTATTGAATATATTTATTCCTTTACTTTCTTCTTCTTTTTTACCCTTTCTTATCAAGAAAAATACATTGAAATACCAATATTTATTCTCTAAGCATATCGTGTTGTTTTTTGATTCTGAACTTAAGTAATTGAAGAGGAAAGATTAAACACTCTTAAGACGCAACCTTCGTTGGCAAAAATCTTTAAATTTCCTGTTGCTTTCTGCGGGGCGCTGCACATGAAGCAGCGTAAAACAACGGTGCGTGCCGCTGTGCTGCCGAGCGCCTCATTCAGAGACCCCTCGCCCTTCTCCGGGGGACGGCAGGGGTGGTACCGCGCATGGGGCTGGCGGTGGCGATGGGGGTAGAGATGAGGTGTGGGCATTGGCGGTGAAGAGCGGTGGGTCAAGGGATAACAACGGGAGGGGAATGTGTCGGGAGTGGAGAAGTTGTCGGGGCGGGGAAGAATTTTGGGGGTGGAGAAGATGTCGGGGGCGGGAGGATGTCGGAATGTGGAGGCCTGATAGATGTTAGAGAGCGGCGAGAACGATGGTTGGTAGAGCGAAACAGGAGGGGTAAAAGGAGGGTCACGATGACGAGGGGAGCTTCGGGAGCGGAAGTAGAAGCGGGCGAAGGGGCGGAGGATGAGTGGAGGTGGGATGAGGCTATGCGATCTGCTGTAGGGGCGCTTCTCGGTGTCTGCGCCAGCCCCACTCGATTTGCATTACAGCGCGTGCTTTGACAACCCCTCCTCGCCCATTGTGGCTTTGTGGATGCGTCTTGTCCATACTTAATGCGCGGCTGAGTACACACGTCGGGGGAACGCGAGCCCGGGCGGACACGCGCACACTTTATATTGTTCATAGGCTTCGGCCTCCCCAGCCTCGCTCGCCCCGCACGCCGTCACGCCGAAGTCTGCGCTGTGCCCCGTTTTCTTCTCGTCCTGCCCTTCGTTCTATTTTGCTCGTCCACTTACGCACTCGTATATCTGGTTATCTGCCTGTTCGTGCCTGCCATCCAGTTTACCGAGCTTTCCTTCTCACATTGAGCGCATTCTAACTTTTGCTTGAATTTGTGTGACCTGTTTTGTTCGTACTTTCTTTGACTTAAGACCTACCATTTGATCTCACTCTTATTTTTTTACGAAATTTTTACGAATTGTGAGTAGTCTAGCGTGCTGCGTGTTTCAACATTCTCGGTTTACTCGGATTTTTTATTTATAGGTCTGTACCTAGTACGTTTGCAGTTGTGAGGAAAGTTTCGGTTTAAAATTTCCCCGCTCCTGGTATCTGCCTCCATAATAGGTTTATTTTCATTTATTCAGCCTTTTAACACTCAACGTGTGGTATCTATTCCCTGTTCTTCTTATCTATCTGACCTTTTGTTCATTCACTCTTTCCCCAAATGACCCCGCAAGTCTCTTTGTGCCCGCATCCTGCCACCCCCTATCATTTTCTGGAGCTTGTGCACCACTCCATTCACTCCCTTTTCCATCACGATTGCGCCGCCCCTATTCGCCGCACCGTTTTGCCGCTTGCCATTTTGTCGCTCGCGTCGTCTCTATTCCCCCAACCCCGTCGCCCTTCCCCTGACTGCAGCAGGCCGCGCTGCTGTCGCTCCCCTCGCCGGCAGGTGGCGAGTGGGAGGCGGATAAAGGGCGAGGGCGGCGAGGGACACGCAGGAGCCGCGACTCTTGCTAATGACACCCGGCGCCGGCGCGTCGCGTGGAGCGGACGGTGGGGGGGGGGGGGTGCGCCGGTAGTTTTGTGTTCCACTTTTTCCCTCGCATGTGTTTCGACACCGTTCTCAATCTATTGTTTGGATCTGTACATTTTATCTGGATGACACTTTGCGTTTGCGCAGTTTACTTCTCACAAGAGACGCTTTTTTAAAAGTATTGGACAGTTTTCCATACAATTCGTCCCTTTGCATCAACAGTATTTGATGACAAAAGAAATCTGTTTTCTGCAAAAACTCTGAAAAACATCGGATACTTCAAAATCATGGGCTTTTATGATTGGAACATGTTACTTTGTTGGATGTGCTCCGCTTCTACCTTTTACTCCTCCAATTTCCATTTACTTAGCATGTTATGTACACAAATCATCGTTTTGTACATCTTGTCTTTTCCCTTCTACTTTTAATCTTTTACATAATGTTCCTATTTATTTAGAAATAATACTACTGCTTCGGCTTTTCGTCTCGATCTGCAAAGTGCTTTTTGTAGCCAAAGATTTAGATTTTAGATTATGATTGTGGCAGTAAAATTCTAATGCATTGTTGTAAAAAATACTGTGCCAGTTATTTCCCACATTACCTCTTGTCCGGCTCTCTGCTGTTCGACTGTTACATTCCTGGCAGCACTAGGCTGCATGTGCCATCACTACCGTAAAAGGGAAGAATTAGCAAGTTTGGATAAAATGTCTTAACTTAATACTGAAAGCATATATAGAATGTATTATATGATATGTATGTATTGCTGAGCGTCCACGATCCGCATCTGTACCCTCCTCGTAATTCCGTTTCTTTTGAAATGCGAATAATTCCGCTTCTCGTGCGCTTACTTCTTCATATATTCAGAGGTGGCCTGCCGCGGAGCAGTAATGTTTATGTAACAGACGACGCAATGCTTCACGCGCGCCGTCACGATAGCGCAGCCGTCGCACTGTAGCTGGCGCCTGCACCGACCTTGTGTTGGCTGCCTCGCGCGCCCCTGCTGCTCCCGTCGCTTGCCTCCGCCGCTCCATGCAGTTTCCCCACTCCGTGTGCTCCTGCCTTTTATTTTTTAGCTGCGTTGCTCTTCTCGGTCGTGTTTTTATTCGGATATCTTCGTCGTCCATCCGTTTTCGTTTTGCTGCTTTGTGCCACTTCGCCATTTCTATACCTGCTTACCTATCTTTTTCCCGTCAGTTTTGCTGTCTCCCTACCACTTAGGTTCTTCAAAAACGCACTCCTGCGTTGCGTATTGTCTCCGCCGTACTGTCTGTTTGCTGTCACATTACCTCTTGTCCGGCTCTCTGCTGTTCGACTGTTACATTCCTGGCAGAATTCGGCTGCATGTGCCATCACTACCGTAGAACTTTGTAACGTGAGGTAAAGCACAGCCAAAATAGTGTGTCCGGATAAAACCTGGGTATTCTCTCTGGGCCTCAGTCACCTCTTATATTTTGCATACCATCCGCACACATTCTAATTGCATGTAAAGTTGTCCATGCAGAATCTTTATCATTGCTCTTCTGTCTAATTTGTCTTTACACAAACTTACCTAATCTTATCCACGTTTGGCTTCATCACCACGCTGAGTGCCTTTGTATAGACTTATTCTCTTCATAATAATTATCGATCTGTCGTGGCATTTCGTAAAAATCGGCGGAGCATGACGAAACTCAGTCTCACACGCTAAGTTTCCAAGTACTGCAACATAGCTGCGTATCTGACGACAATAGTAAAAGGGAAGAATTAGCAAGGGGTGAAAGACAATCCGATGGTCAGAACAGCGGATTTATAGTATACATACATTAGAGCATCCCAAAATCTCTTACAGGCACACATTTAAGCATTCGGCACTCTAGTGTTCTAGAAGCCGTTATTGTGGTGACAGTTGTGTGACAGGAGGAGTGTATCGGAAATGTATCATCTATTATTCTCTTTCATTGGCGTTTCAACGAACATTGAAGCTAGCTATAGCACACGTAAATTTGCGATTTGGGGTGATGCAAGTTTTGGGTGTTTTTCAAAATTAGAAATTAGAAATATGAGGGTTTCTTGAGTTACATCAGTTGCTTCGTGTTGTATAACTCGATAAACGGTTGTAGTTTGTGCTAATGTTTGTTATAGGTTATTAATAAAATTATTGAAAACAGAACGTCTTCAGTATTTTGATCCATGTAATTCAACACTTGATGTTCGCAGGCATTTCAGAATAATTTTACGCTATTAAAACAGCTTTTCCCACTTTACCTTTAGACCCCGTTCTCATAAGCTCATATTCTTTTTCTCATAAGCTTTCTACCAAAATTACATAATGTTCAAAAGAATATACAAGCGTACGGAATTAGATATTGAAGAAATCATTGATATAAATGAAAAAAAAATATTAAGTGTATTAAATAAATACTCTATGCACACTACAATAAGGAAATTTGTTGATTGCGATAGGATGTGTAATGGTCTGATCAGTTTTGAGAGATTGCAAATTATTATTGACAAAGTAGTTCAAGATTATAGAATTCCCTTACTTGTTCCACCAGATTTCGTCGCCATACTTTGACATTTCCGAGGCACGAAGCTCGAAGTTCCCAAACATCCAAGTAACAAATAGGGAATGTAGTAGATGTCTAATAATCCACGGAATTGGAAATTGGCAACAGCACAAGTTCACTCCTTCTTTGTTCTTGGGTTCCAATCTCCATACTAAACTTTTCCAAATGATACGACAGATAGGATATATTTTCGAAGAAAACATTAGAGAATTTTCATCCGAGTAGAAGGAAATATTAATAACGATAAGTTTAAATAGTTGCTTGAAGTATATATTTCATTCAATTAAATTATGTTAATAATAAAATGTCTCCGAACTGAAAAGCTATTTACTGTGATTGTGTCGTGCTTCGAATATCACAGCCTTCAGTAAAAAGAAGTGGTGCAGGCATATTGTCAGGTAACGAACCTAGCAGTTTATGTTTGATGTGCAAGTGTAGAGCGATATTTGTGCAGCACCAAAGCTTCCTCTTTGTCACCGGTCGGGTCCTTTGACGTAGCAGCACGCGATATGACAGCGCCAGATAGTAGAGCTTTCGGTTTCTTTGATCAGCTATTCTGCTTCCGGTCAAGAGCTGGCATTCAACCTTCCCGCTACCTGCCAGTTTCCGAGCACCACGCAAGCCAAAGAAAGGTTATTTTGAACTTAACTGTAACTAATTGCACCAATTTATCTTCTATAATGTTTCTTTTACACATTTACTATTAAAGAGAAAAAACGAGTTTAATTTAAATTGTCGAAATATGCTCGACGTGTGCTATCAGATGCTCGTAGATTGCAGTATGGGTATTTTTATAGCAGCTAGTTAAATGAAATATAAACTATATTTTTACTAGGTACCACGCTAATTTAAAAATACGTTTCCAGTGTAGAAAGAAATTTTATTGTATTATCTAAAAAAACACGTTACATCGAAAATAAGTTTGTTTTTCTTATTAACTTTCTAAGTTGAAAAAAGCATTATTATATTAAAAATAGTAGTAATCATCTAATTTACTTGCAAGTTAGTATTCCCAATAAATCAGACTTAAGTACGCTTCGTTTTCTTTCTAAATACTGCAGATAGTCATCAAATATCATTGTAATTGATATATCAATCGAAAACTGAATACGTCTCCAGTTGGAAAGTCTGTAACGAGCACAGTTGGGAATGGGCATCATAAAATAGAGAGTAGATATATTTAACCAGAAACTGTTCAGTCAGCGAATGTATGCCAATTCACAATATCCCTAGAATGCGGATGAGTCCTTGACAGGTGTAAATGAAGGATTTTTAAGGTGTATTTCGTGTAAAAATAATGATGTAATAATGAATGTATGCTGCAATGATTTTGAGTTAACACGCGTATGGAAATCGTGCCGGGATCTCTTTGTACAGGAGGTCCCAATCGCTCGCTGCCATATGCGGAAGCAGTGAACAGGGCTTGCAAATTCGACGGCGTTGGCGCGAATGACGCGTCCGACCCGGCTTCGATCCCCGTCGCTCGCATCTCGTCCAACACGCCTGGTTTATCTCTGCTTTGCAGCTGCATCCGCCACCCTGTTCACGCGTCGATCCGTCACAATGACGCTGCAACAGACAGACGTACTTGCTGTTCGACGAGTGACCACAACGTATCAAATTTGCAATGGATACGCGAAGTGGAACACCTGGTCCAGAGCTTTCACATGTCGGGTCTGTTGCTCGTTTCAGGACATTGTACGGGCTACATGTTGAATACGTTGCTACATGTATTTAGTTATCTGAAAATCGTTGCGCTAGTTTTGACCGAGAAAAATAATATTGTATTGGAATGAAAAAGTTGAAGTTCTTGTTTATGAAATTAATCATTCAAAAAATACTATTTTCTCTCGTATATCTGGTCACTACATATTGGAATTCGTCACTCAATATTTGAAAAGTATATAGAATATAAAGAACAATACGTATTTCCGTGTCATAATTTTCCATCAATATTGAACTGAACTGATTTCGGGAAGCAAACACACGTAAATAAATTTCCAATAGAAGTGCAACGAAACAGAGTGAGAAGGGTGGACCATTAGTGTTATCATAAAAAGGAGCCTAGGAAGTCGGAAGCATGTGTCTGTTGAAGGCCTTGCTACGCCTGTGGATCTACGAGGGGCTCAATGATTGTTGTTGCCAGTGCCTGTTGTCTCTCCCCTCCTACCGACCTTGTTCGGATGCACTTGTCTTGCCGTCACTGTACATATTTGTCTTGGTAGATTCCGTTACTGCCGCTCTGTTCTTGAGACAAATGTTTAGAAGTTTTGAATGTGTTAATAAAATGTCAATTTTCTTGCACTACTCGAGTTTCATTCGTCATTCGCACAATCGTCATTCGATGGTGACCTGCCAAACGAGAAACTTAACCGTTTGATTTCATTTATACCAGTGGGATTTGTGGCTTACCGAAAGTGTATTCTGTTATATTAATTGGTTAATTCTTCCTTGTCGACTACAGTTATTTGCCGTAAATAAACGAGAATCTCATTTTCAGTGGTACAAATTCCGGGGCACCATCTACTCTGGGAATGGTCGTCACATTAGCACCTCTGAATTTCCTACTGTAATTTATAGATATCGTCGGCGCCCACTCTTAATTTTATTTTATATGTGGTCCTTCTTGCCTTATCCGAAATTTTCCACTCAATAACGTAAGTATGATTTTATTATGCCACATGTGTTCTGCATTGTCATCATTTCCCTGCAAGCAAACATTCTTTGAACTATCTGCCCAGGATATGTTGCCTAATACTCTTTTCCTTTCCTCAGTGTACCCGTACGCCGTACTATCTGCTCTTCCCTCGCCTTCCGCAAATGTCCTCGGCCGCACTTAGTCCGAGAGACGCTTTCCCTCGCCGTCCGCTCAGAGCCTCCTCCCGGGCGCCCGCTGGCCCTGCCATCGCCCGCCCGCGTGCGGAGGCCGTTATTGCGTTTCTCCGCAGTCGTTCTCCGTTGCGATCGGCATCGATTGCCGCCCTAATTGCACGGTGGCGCTGGCGCGCCCCGCACTATCCCACTCTGCAATGGAAATTGGTGGCGAATTATCGCGACGGGGCGCCAGCCCCAGCTGTCGCCGCAGCGGCCACCGTCGCCGCCGCGTCGCCTCCGAGGCAGTTGAGCTGCGGCCAGCTCCAACTCCATCGCCGTCGCGTCTGACTCTCCACGTCTATCTCTAACATTGCCTTCTCTACCGCCTCCATCTCCCACTTCTTCATCGCCTGCACGACTTCTTTCACCTCTCCTTCCTTTTCATCAGCCGCCTCCATCTCCTACTTTTCCTGCCTGCACCTATTCGTCTGCCCCTTCATTCTCACCTTCATCCTCATCCTCATCCTCTTCATCATGCTTCTGTCTGTGTCCCTTTCTTCGTCTCTGAAAATTATAGGCTTATCCCCGAATTGTAGGCTTATCCCCCCCTTGAGATCCACGTGATGTAACTCGTATTTTCTTGTTCCGAAATATTTAATGTTTTGCTAGTCTTATATAATATTTAGCAGTACATTATTTTGTAATTTGTTACGTACGTGTGTTTAGAAAGGATTGGTTCATTAGTGGTTCATTTTTCCAGGTTTTCTTGGAGTAAGGGCCATCAAAAAAGAGTTGCACGTGTGATATGAACAATTAAAGGATAGGAGAAAATATGAAAAGTAGTTAACAAGAGCGAATTTATATCATTTTGTTAATTATCATCAACATCAAATTTGTCATATCCATTCAGTGGCCGGATATCAGTATCGGACTGTTAAATGTTGCCTTACTGCCAGTTATAGACTATGTACAAGACCCTAAATGGATCACTTGAGGTTCGAAAAAGTAAAGAAGGTTGACTATAAACTATGAAATGCAGTTAACAACACTGTATTTAAGTAATTTTTGTTACTTAACCTCCCTAACCTAATTTACATTCTCTGACCCGATTCTGATAATTTTCTCTAGTCATAGACTTGGTACGAGGGCCTAAATGGAATTGCACCTCTTGTGTTACGAAAAGGTTAGGATATTATTGACAAGAAAATATGGAATGCAGTTAACACTGTATTTACTTAACTTTTTATAAAAATCCAAATTTAAATGGATAATATGACCAAAATTGAAAAATATAAGAAGTCAAAAATTTTAATTCATATTTAAATGATACATTTTGGAAGTAACATAATATCAACATCAATATTGTCATTTCAATCCAGTGCCCGATATCTACAACATCGTCTGAAGTAAGGAGACCCAGAAATTGTGATAAATATATGGGACAAAGTGCAAAAGATCTTCCATATCTTTTTTCTCTTTTGTAACGAACCGTGGTCCTCTGTATAGCTTTCTCTGATGTATGCTCTCAACAGAAGCTGAACGTCTTTTTTAGATTCCGAACGTGGACAACTTGCGAAGTACAGTCGACTCCGGTTATAGTGAACTTCTGGGGACTAACATGTTTGATGACTTAATATATATGCTATTTATATGTTGGATTTCCATGGCCATCCACAATTTTGAAAGCGGGACACTGTCGTACGCCTTTTGCAAGCCAATATAGGCATGATGTGTCTCAAGGTTATGCGCCAGCCGCTTATCTGTAACTTGTCGGATGGTAAATATATTATCTATGCAGGATCTACCTGCTCGAAAACCACTCTGTTCTTCTATTTCATTTATTTCATTTTCCAATCGGTTTTTAATAATTTTACCATATATTTTACCAAGGGAACTCAGGACGGTTATACCTCGATAATTGGAGCATTCCTCCTTATCTCCTTTTTTAAATATATTGGAGATGTAACCCACTTTAAAGACTTCAGGTATCCCACGGCCCCGGAGGCACGCATTAAATGATTCTTAAAACTGTTCAAACAATACCGATGGAGCTCATTTTATTAGTTCTATATTTATCCCACCGGGTCCGGGAGCTTTACCGCTTTTGAAACTTTTCACCACTTTCTCAACTTCAGTTGGTGATATATCTTCTACCTGATTGTCAGATGTATCATTCGGATGATTTAGAGTAGGATATTCTACACGGTGTTCCTGCAGAAGTTCTTCATAGTACTTTGCCCATCTATCTAGGCTTATATGCTGCAAATGTCCATATCTCCCTTCATTTGTTTTCAGTCGTTTCAACACTATCCACGCCTCCCTTTGTATTTAACCTCTCTTTGTATTTAATATCTATGCTCTTTCTTCTAGAGTCTCCTTCTTTTATTTGATCTTTTACTTCTATATTTTGGAAGGGGAAAAGACATTTGGCTCGAAAAAGGAAGTGGTCAGATCCGCACTCTGCACCTCTATGTACTCTACATTCCTCTACTCTCGTCTTATTACTCTGTTTACTAATAATGTAATCAATTATAGAGTATAATTTCTCTGATGGTTGCTACCAGGTGTATTTATGGATATTTTTGTGCTGAAAAGAACCATTCCATATCTTCAATTCATGTTGCACGCACACTCAGTCTTTTCCCATTCCCGTTCTTTCAATCTTCTCCAAATTTCCCTACTACATGTCTTCCATATTACTTTTTACTTTTCCATTAAAGTCGCCCATTAAATATATTTCCTTCCTGTTCCCAATTTGGTCCAGAAGGTTCGTCAAGTTGGTAAAAAATTCAAATATTTCAGTATCAGTTGCACTGTCCGTGGGCACATAGGCGGCAATTACGACCATATCGTATCCCTTCAAACGCAGATCAACTCATAGTAGGTTTTCATTTATACCATCCCATTTTTGTATGTGATGTTTTAAAGATTTGCGTATGGCAATGGATACTCCTTTCTTTGCGCTGTTTTCTTTATTTACTTCGCTGTATATGTGAACGTAATTTTGAGTCTCTTCCAAACCCTTCCGTTTCTTTTTAGTTCCAGATAGGGCAGCAACATCTAAATTTAATCTATCTAATTCTCTAAAAACGTCGGATTTCTTTGTAGCTATGCCTTGCACGTTCCAAGTTCCAAAATTCATATACCTATTTCGAAGGCCAAGTCGTCATCGTAGACTAGCATGATTCTGAGGCTTATTGCTTGGGATTCGTGATGTTGAGTTTTTTCTGAGCGATGGGGTGCAGATCCAACATCTCAATCTCCAATTTGGTGAACCAGGGATTTTTTCTCGGGGTTTCCTTCCTCTAACCTTTCTGATGAGACATCTTCATCTGCAAGGTAGCAGTTTTTTTTTAATGGAGGTATTAAAGTCTTCTGCTTCTTCTGTCGTTGGAGAGCTGTCAAGCATCTCTTCCTATTTCAGAGCCGTTGCCGACCTCTTCGCTGGTTTTGGTCCACCCCGGGTATTTAATTTCCCCGGTACCTACCAGATAAGTCTGGCCGGGCATCTCCCTATCCACCACCTGGGGAGGCGCCCGCTGGGGAACCAGGCCCACACGGGTTTTATTATAATATATGAAAATTTCAATGCTTTATTTGTACGTAAAAAAATAAATGATTTTCAATTGTTTGCTTCGTACAATTTTCATTAGTAATTTGTCTACATCCTTCTTCAGAGTTCATGCTCTCTCCATTCTTGATTCTGCATTGTCCTCTGTCCCTAAGTATCGTAATGCACTCTTGCCACCTTTCAGTGCCACTTGCAGTGTTGGAACACCATCCCATTCTCCAAAGGCCCTTTCAATCGCCTAATAAGGAACGAGATCCAATTAATTTCCTGGACTTATTTCCTAGGTTTACTATAGCCAAAGTTCAGGTTCACTATAACCGAATCTTCTTATGCTTATTTGTAATGTAAGTGAAACGGGACCGGAGACTTAAATTCACTATAAGTGAGGGTTCAGTATATCCGAGTTAACCGGAGTCGAGTGTATTTGTTTTTAAAATGGTAAATATTTCCACCCCCTAGGACTTTTTTAATACTCCTGAATATATCTACGTTGAAATATTTCAAAAAAAAAAAAACACAAAATTCTAGCTTTATAATCTCAGATGCATGAAAGTTTAGGCATGGAAGTTTTCCAGACGTTTTGAAATAAATTTTTAATAATTAAACCTTGGAATTATCTTTGAAGAAAACTTGTTTTTTCAAATGGCATTAGTATGAGAATTAAAAGCTTTCCTTCTAATCAATCTGTTGTGAGAAATAATTCCGGTATATTTTTTATTGTTTTTTGGGAATGTTTTGCTTTATTAATCAGTAAACAGGTGCTTCTACTGCTACATTATAATGTAGTTTTTTCACGTACTTCGCGAATTTTATTGATCGAAGCAGAATGACAGGTACTGTATTTACTCTGTAAAACTGCAAAAGATCTTCCGCCGAAATCTCTCACATGACTCAATGAAAATTATTTAAACTTCTCAGCTCCATGTTTTTACTAACATCCCGTTTCTTTATGGCTACACTTTCACAGTGTTAATACGGCCTTATCTTCGCCATGCTATGCTTTTTGTTAAATCATCTCCGAGCGAATATTATCATGGAATTTCCCATGCCACGTCCTTCCTGACTCAGTCTCACCTCCTTTCGTATTTGTCTCATCTCATCGCCCACTGGTTCTCTGCCTGCACCCATCCTTTGTTCTCCGCTCCCTGTCGTGATGATTATGCGTGTGGGAAGAAGAGAGGTAATGCAGATCGATGCCTGGTTCGTTGGAAAACATCTCGACGTCGGCGCATCGACTACAGTTCGGTGATCACCCGGAATGCAATTTAGTGACGCTCGCCTCATTTGAAGCGGGTCAACGTTTCAACGCCAGGGATGTGGAAATCGCTTCATTCGAGTGCGTGAATTCCACGAAGAAAGGGACCATTCACGTATGAGAGAATGCTGCCGATATTAACATGCAAGAGCGTCAGAGGCGAATTGAAGAGATGAGCAATTTTTGTAGGAGATAGGCTTTGCTATTGCCCCAAAATTCCAATACATCGCTTACATTGATTCAGCACGAACTCATAGGGTTGGAAAATGAGCTTCTATTGTCGTACATAATATATGTTGTAAATTGTGTTGCTGGGTTTTGATGGATGTTCGTGCAGTAGGAAGTGCATCTCATCTTAGAAGTTGAATTCGTTTTAGAATCTCTTAGCGGTGCACAAATCGACTGGAAGGCATGAATGATGCATGTCGATATCATCCATGCGTGAAAGATAAAGGAATTCGCTTCCTTTTTATCTAGTGTTCGTTGAGCCACATGATGTGTCATTCCAAATTTCGTTTTAAAAAATGGGAAGTCGCTTATACTGTAGTGATCGGCCATTATGTGCAGTTTTTTAATATACCTGCTTATCGTATCGTTGCAGAAATTTCATTCATTTTACAAACGACATTGCATCACTGTAAAACTGCTAGTAAAATAAAATACCACTTGAATTTAGAAATAGTGCTGTAAATTGTAATGCTTTGTTTAAAATATTCGACGAAAATACAATTTTCTGAAAATGAAGACAGTAACAAATCAAACTAAGTTTGAAAGTATTTATTCCTGGGGAATTGCATTGTATAAATATTGACACCTGTATCTTGTAAGATAATATTTTACGAAATGAATTGCAATCTTGTATGAATGCATTGCTAAACTGTCGCAATATAATTCTTTTAGAATAGTCTTAAAAATACGAGAACATATCTGGTTTGCATGAAAATAGCAGCGTTTCCATGAATGAGAATGTGATTTTACCAGAGACCCTTTTTCACGTCTTGACACTACCGACGCGAGAATTCGGGTGTAATTAGAGAACGGAATTTTCCTTGAAACAGAGTGTAACTTTTAGAAAAGTTTTAAACCGCAGAGGAGATATCTAAGGCAGGGGAAAATCCGCAGTTCTTCATTGGACACGATAGTTGGACTTGAGGAAGGGTAGGCAATTCACCGGAACAAAATAACGGAGGAAGAGTGACCGTTGGGCTCATATAATCGTGGAAATAGAGATATGGAAGGAATGGAGGTGCTGAAGACAGTGTTGTTAAGGTTTGAACGGGTTCTAGAAGAGTGTAGAAAGAGCGGAAGAGGGGAGTGATGGAGAGGATAGATTACAGGGATCTAGATGAATTGCGCGAGATATAGAAGCTGGGAGAACGAACGGTATATTTGTCCGAACGGTAGTTACCAATGGTTTGAATGGAAATCAGATCAACATCGAGGATGGTAAGGAGAGGTAGAAAACTGGAACTGTCATGCCAGTCTTAAAACTAGAACTATTACTATATAAGTTAATAATCCCAAGAGTATTTCCACTCCCTCCAAAAAGAAAAGATGCTCTGAGGTTTGTACTGCGAGATTGATAGATGTATCCAGTGCTGCATTTCTAAAATCTAGGTCCCGGAACGCGCCCAAAATTAACTATTAATTTAATAGAAATATTTATTTATTTATAATATAATTTAATAATTATTCCCGAGGTACCGGAATGCCGTGCGGTCGCGTTCCGCTTGAAACCAAGCCCTGGATGTTTCCGACTCCCTTGCTTCATGGCGAGGCGGGTGTTGCTGGATTGCTTGCTGGTGCCGTGCTGCGCCGTCGGGGAGGGGGCAGCGTGCGAAGCTGTTCCGGGCGCGGGGGCGTAGCCGCGGCGGGAGGGTGCGAATGCCTGGGAGGCGATTGAGTGAACTAGCCTTGGGGGAGAGGGGCGCGGGTGGCGGTGGTTGCCGACGGCGGGGGCGGGTGCGACCGGGCAGGTGCCTCGGGGGCGGCGCTGGGTCATCTGGACGCCCCCGGGGGGGTGTTGATTAATCGGCGTTGGCTAATGCCCGGTGAGCGATCGCCTGCCAGCCGTCGACCCGGTTGCCGCGCGCCTCGCCTCGCTTCGATGCCCGGCTCGCGACCTCTTGATTACACGCCGCGCTCTCCTGGGTTTTCTATTGGATCCTCTCGCTGTAGCGGATATCATGAGAGAGATCCTGGTGTTGATGTCGTGATAGGATGGTTTCTTCACTCAGCATGTGAAAGATGGGTATAGGTATGTAAACTTTTTAGGTTACAAAAGAATTTTTAAGTGACAATAAAGTAGGACTTTATTTCCGCTATTGTTTATTAAAATTTTCAAATATCTATATTACTAAAATCGGATGAGAGCAGAAACCGAAAGAAACGTGTGCGTCCTTCGGCCATACGAGAGGGGTCTATGGTTTCGGTCGATACCGAGGAACTTTGGAAAAATCCAGAAACAATGAAACAGTTTCGATTTCGACTGAAAATGAAAATATTTGATTCAATTATTCCATCTATACATCGCATTCTGTTAAAATATTTAATTTATTGCAATGTCGTATGTTGTTGATCTTGAGAGGTGTACGTGCTATTTTTGGGAAAACCATTTGGTGTGGTCTTTTTTACTGCTGTAGGTCTCTTGTTGTCACTTATCCCTTGTACTTTGTTTTTTCGCGTTTAGGAGATGTTTCGATAGGAGTTGTGAAATTAAATACTGGTGGCCTTTCCCATTTGAATTAAGGAAAGGTAAAAAATCTAGTGTGTTTCGGGAAATATTACCATTTTACTCATCTAACTCCGCATATTCTAGAGAATCATCTTTGGCTATAGGGAGATATGCAACGTTTGTTTCTGGGAATCCCGTGAATGCCGGGCTCGCCCGGAATTTTTCCATTGCACAGTTCTGCCGACACGCAAATTGCCGTGAACTTTTAATTCAGTACCCTTTTCTGATATAAAATTCATTTTTCTGACAAATAGTGTGTAGTGTATGGTTTTTAATTCTTTATGACACAAACTTGGAAAATAATTATAATTTTATAGGCGACTGATTTGTAGTTTGCATAACGATTTTTGTGACTTACGTAATTAATTAGACTTAAGGCTTACGGAATATTACGTTATTAACCCCGCGCAGCAATTATTGTGTGAACGTTGTTCTGTGTCTCTCGGAAGAGAAATTCAAAAAATATAATTTTTAATTCGTTTACTTCTTTTAGATAATCGATATTAAACCACTTCTTACAAATCCATCCTTCCTTCTCTCCTTCTTTTAAAGGTAATATTTGTGACATTTAGAAAAAAACGTGCATTAATGCATTCTTTTTTACATTAATGCAAACATCATTCGAGTAGTATATTGAAAATTGAATTGAATAATGGTATAATGCTTGTTAGAGATTAAGAGAGCGTTATCATGACAGTGTAATGTACGAATTCAGGTTTCACAGTAGAAAAGGAGGGAATTTACTTTCAGCAATGCGCTCACAAAGAAATCCCCCTCTACCTGATGCTTCTTATATAATGGATTTTGTAATTTTGTGTGCCATTACATGAGATTGTTCAGACTTTAGGTATCTGCATCTATTTTCACGATCCTTGAATTTTGTTGTTTTCAGTATGGCCGTGAATACTGCAGACATTTTTATGATTAGTAAAGTCGTTGAGTACTATTACAAAGCGTCGTATATGCTTTATCATGCATCTTAATTCGTCACCTAAATAAGAATAGTCTTTATTTTTCTTTCTTTTGGAATCCTAAAGAAATGAGTCCTTGCGTGAAAAGTTTCGTCTCTGCGAATCCACTTTCTTTTCGGCACCAGGTTTTTCTCACTAACTACGAGCGTAAAATAATCCGTTTGAAAATTCCTCTTTCGGCGCTCGCCTCCGGTGCAATGGGAAGGAGAGCCGGGCTTTGCATAAAACGATAAGAGAACGTACTCCCCTCCCTTGCTCGTGTCGGAGAATATTAAAATACGCGATTATTTTATCCCCGCGGCAATAAAGGAAAAGCATAACTCACCAGAGTTCCGCCACGCGGCGCTGCCATGGCCGTAATGTCGCCTTTGGCCGAACGTGGCGGCGGCCGCGCGCGGGGGTCTAAGATACAGGAGTCATACGATCAGTTCCTTAGGCGTGACGTTGACGTAGTGGCGACTTTTTGTCATTCAATAACGCCATCCCGAGGAGTAATGCGTTCCCTTCTGTCACTGCTCGTCGGCAATCCGTTACGTTCGACAGTCGCTGTGTGTGTGTGTGTATGTATGAGAGAGAGAAAGAGAGAGAGAGAGAGAGAGAGAGAGAGAGAGAGAGAGAGAGAGAGAAATGAGAGTAAGGAGAGGGGAAAGAGTCCAAAGAGAGAGAGGCAGGGAGGGAGGAGGAAGTTGGGGCAGGCGTAGGGGGAAGGAGGCGAACGCGCATCGTGGATCTGGGCCCGGAAGGACGTGTTCAATTGGCAGACCTGTATGGGTAGGGAGTGCCAACCCTCGGAATTCCCCGCCCACGACCTCCTGTGCACGTGCCGCCCCGGTCACTTCGTGCGTCGCTCGGCTCCGCATTCGAAATGTGGCCTCGTCGCCTTGACGCTTCGCCTCCGTCCTACTCGGCCGCTCTCCCTCCCTCCCTTCCCGCTGCGTGGACGGGTTCGCTTCTGAGAGGCTGTGCGATGTCCTACAGGAGCAGTAAAATGTTTCAAAGAATTTAGCCGCCTTTTCGCGCCAGTTTACGAGTTTCGGAACGTCGCAGTACGAAACTCGTCGAGGAACTCAATGGAAGGCTCAAAGTAGATTTGATAATGTAGCGCACTTGCACATTTTTTTATTATGTGCATTGTACCGGATAGTTGTTTTCCAACTTAATAAATAGTTCTGATTCTATGATAATGTCAGCCAGTCTCTCGTGAACAGTTTCTTTCTCGATTACATATTAAATTCGTGATATTAATCATACTCGTTATTAGTAAAATTATAAGAGCCGAGTAAAAATTCTCAAGTAAAACGTGCCTTTAGAACAGTAAACATTTGTAATTGGTAAAAAGAAGTATCTGTTAACCCTGAAGAGGTCACAAACTTTACTTCCGAAGACTGTCTTCCGACTCTAAATCTCTCACGACTCATAAAATCGCGTTTTATTACTCGATTTGGCTGTCTGAGCGATTCAAATATTATTTTATTTATTTGTCTCTTTGTGTTCTCGTAAATATTGCACAGTTGAGCATCAGTTATTGCAATCCTTGTTCTTAATAAAGCAGAAAGAGAGACTTGGAAATGAGAAGATGAAGATTATCTACAGGCAAGCTCTGCTACTTTCCCTCCAGTTCAAGTAGTTTGAAGAAGCTGCGTGTTGTATCTTCGTTGTTTGGGCGACGCGCATCACAAGAGACACAATAAAAGCAATATCTGATATGACGTTTCTTTTTATTTACTCTAAGATATATTAACAAAGTTGCTGCTGAGAGTTATGCCGGAGAGAGAAGAAAGTTCCTCGCAGAAGCAAGTGAAGGCTCTTCGACGCCTGGGGCGCTCGTGAAGCGCTGCCTCCTTAACCTAGAGTTAACCATTGCCCCAATAACATGGAGTTGCGCTTCTTTTTGCCTTGGGGCGCGCATCTACCTTCGTTTAAGTAACGAACTGTCTCGAAGATATCCCTAATTGTTATCATCTGTAAGAAGTAATCATTGTTACACAGAAACAGCAACCTAAATCGCTCGGACGCGTGCTTTACTTCCACATCCATTTCCACGACTCATATTTTCCACTCATGTACTTAAAAAATATTTACATTAATGTAAGTATACAGATTTCCAATAACAAAAGTGAATTTTTCTCAAAGACAAGTGATAAATATTGATTATAAATAACATGAAATAATGAGATAAGAAAATACAAGAAGGTATATATTCTCTGAAGCCCAATGTGACTAAGAATTGCTTCTTAATGACAGTCTGTCTCAATGTACTACAAAGGCTATTTATATGCACGTCCAAAGCTCCCATGGTTTCGAAATAATACGCCAATAAATAGGGAATATCTTTTTTTTACTTATGAATCAGTGACTTTGAAATCTACTCTATAATTTGACGTCTCTTCAATTATTGCAAAATTTCTGCTGAAATGCTTGTACAGTGTTGTTTTTATTATTATTATTATTATTATTATTATTATTATTATTATTTGTATGTGTACTTATAAAATACTTATATTCCGTCATGATTAAGAAATTATAGGACGTACAGCTATTTTGATAAAACTTGCACTTAATTCGTAACGTAAAATTCTAAATTTAACATTTATAGCGTCGGAAATATCAAAGTACAAGCGCATTTGAAAAATCCTCAACTGCGAGCATCGGTCTCCTCGACCGCTTTAACCGTAGCATTTCCTCGTATAACTCTCATTTGGACAACTTCGCACTCGCTCTCGCGGGTCGCGGGTTGCGAACCGTGACATTCACTCAGCGGAAGTTGGCGCTCGCAATCCGGCACGTTCTTTGGTCGCGTCGCGTCGCGTCGTGTCTTGTGCCGTCACGCTGCGCCGCCTGACTCTTGGGCTGCTTCCCGCACACCTCGCCGCAGCTCCTCATCAGGCCGCGCTAATGAATGACGAAGCCCGCCTCCCCGCCACCAGGGTGCGCTTCCTCCCGCTGCTTGCAGCCCCGAGGAGGAGGCAGGCGGGCGCGACTCTTGATGTCTTCGGGATGCGGGATGCTGGATTTGAAGATTCGGTTCGAAAAGGTGATCCATAATCTGTATGGTGGTGAATTTGATGATATTTTAATAACAGTTGCCATTCGAAAAGCTGATTCATAACGTTTTCGATTATCATAACCAGACATTAATTCCACGCAGTGGACTTGTCTTTAATCGAATATTTTCTCTGAGACTGATTTGTAAGGCAATTGATGTTACAGAAGTTTGAAAACTTCTTTACCAATGTTTAACCACAGATTTTCTTTATAGTTAAAAATATTTTTGGATATTCCTTTTCAAATATTTGTGATAAATATTAGAAGCTATTTTATTATGATTTATATTTAATGATTTTTATTTTCCTAAACTGTCAAATTGCTTCAAAAAAGTTTTAAAGAAAATTGATAATAATCTATCTCCTAAAACGAAATATTTCTTTTCGTTATTAGTCCATGTACAGAAATGCGTTTAGTTGTACACTCAATGTATCTCACTCTGTGACAAAAACGTACAATTATTTTTCTGCTGCCTCCGAGTTGTGGCCACTACTGTCGACTTTTGTCTTATATTTTTTTTCTACCATTGTTTTCTTTCGTGAATTTGAAGGATCGTAAATGAACCATGCCATTTTCTATTCATTGCCATAAATTTTCCTTCAACTATGTTTTTCTTAATCGTTATGCTTTAGCACAAAATGTTTCTCTATTTTCGCTTCAGTTGGTATCATCATGAATTTTACTTTATGGCATACAAACGTATAGTTCAATAGATATTGTTCGTTCGTGAAAGCAGTGTTTATATTTTCTCTGTGTATTTCGTATGTACGGAAGACGCGCACATTGTTCGATGTATTGGGAATTGCTTCTTACAGCTCGAAGAAGCACAGGTCTGGCATGAGTACCACGCTTCCAGCTTCCACTGTTCATCCCTCGATCGAGTCGACCGCACACTCCCCCTCGCCACTTTCGCTGCCACCTCGTCGCTGCCGCCACCAGCTCTGCCGCCGCCGATCGAACACATGGGCCGGCGCATTCCGGGCTCCGCTCCCCTCGCGCTGCGCGCCGCCGCGCGCCGCCGCGCGCCTGCCCGCCGCCCTCGCGCCCTCGTGCGCCGCGTCGCCGGAGACGGACTCCGGCGTGGTCCGTGGCTGGCGGCGGGCGCGCGCGCTCGCTGGGTCGCTGGCTGGCTGGCTGGCTCGCTCGCTTGCTCGCTCGCTCTCCAGGCGGCCTCCGCGGAAGCTGCCGGAGGCGGCGCAGGTGCTTAGTCGCGGGGCGAGGTGGGGGGCGTGGCCCGAGCGCCGCTTCGCGCGCGGACGGCGGCGCCCGCGGCCCTTGGCCGTCGTCGACGCCGGCGGCTCGCGACCTAACCTCAACCGCGCCCGCGTGGGCCTGGCCGCCCACGTGACGCGCTCGCGCGTGTGTGTGAGCGCGGCGCCCACGTGCGTGAGGCCTCGCGCGTGGGGTTTTTTGTTCGCGTGTGCGCGCTCGGCCCATCCTCATTAAGTTATCGAGTGTATTTATTATTTTATTTGTGTGCACGTGTGTTCTCAGTGCGTGTGTGTATATACAATTTATGTGTTGAGTTGGTAGCTCCGTAGTGCATTTTGTGCATCCCAAATTACGCGTTTCTGGTTGAGTTTCCGCTGTTGATCTCGTCGACCCGCGGTCTCCACATCGGACGCAGGTCGCGTGTGCTCCAGACGTGCAGAACTGTCAGTTTCTCATTTTGTGTTTCACGTGCTTTGCATAGTGCGGTGTGCGCTTCCAAATTGCCGTCTTGTGGTTGAGTTTCCGCCTTAGAGCACCTCGTCGGCCCGCGGTCTCCCTCAGCGTGGTGGTGTTGGTCGTGTGCGGCGGCGGTGCGGCGCGGCGCGGCGCGCTTTAGGAGGCCGAGCGCGGAGCGGGGCGCGAGCGCCCGCGCGCTTAGGGGCGGTGGTGCGGGGGCACGGAGCCGCGTGCCCCCCGGCTCGCCGCGGGGCCATGTTGGAGCTGCGGGCCGGCGTGGCGCACCTGCTCTCGCGGCTGCCCTCGCCCTTCTCCCGCCGGCCGCGGCCGCCCGCCCACAACAAGGTGCACCCCGAGTCCGCTGCCTGCAAGTCGCGGCGCCTGCTCCGGATCGGATTCGGCCACCTGGTGGGCGGCGGCAGCTCCTCCTTTAAGTACCAGAAGGTGAGTGTCGGGGGATTCCGCCGCCCGACGCCGAGACCTCCGAGTTGCTCCTTCCCGACGCCAGACAAGTACAATTGCGTCTCCCACGATGACAGCAAAATTAAAATCTACGAAAATTCGGTTTGTTTTAATTGGGACGTTTCTCATTATTCATTTTCTTCCCATTGCTTCATTTATTTTGATTCTTACCTTTTTGATCCAAGATGAGATCATTCGTTCCAATGTTACCAGAAGATAACAATAAAAATTTCTGCTGTCTTCTTGTACAAGTCGCCGCCTCCTTGCTTAATTCAAATAGACGTTGTGTTTCCCCACAGTCTTGTCAGTTATCTCGCATCTAAATTGTAGAAAAGTGACGCGTTTAATTTCTAAAAATTTTCATTTATCCACGAGACTGAATATTTATTTAAAAAATACATATTGCTCATGATAACCGTAAATTATAATTAATACACGACTTAAAGAAACGGTTTTAAACAGTTTTAACGGTTTTAACAGGTTTAATGGTTTTAAACAACAAACAAAACTTTATTAAATAAAGCTCTTTTCTTGAACTTGTCTTTGACTTACGGCTTAAAAAGTGTAAGTCATTCATTGTCATACATTCGTAACTGAAACAAAATTATTTATTTATATAGTTAGAACAAATATGAAAATTACAGTAGAAAAATGCGTTCAAGCGATAGTTTTGAACTATTTCATTGGACTAAAGACAAATTTAATCTAAAAAAAATTATTGATAAATATATTGCATTTAATGAGCATTTTTCGATCAATTTTGTATTAACGTCTTTTTCTTCCGTGACGATAATGTATTGACGCGTTCATTATCTTGAAATGAAATGCTGAATTCTTGTCAACAGGTGGTTATAATTGTCTCATAATACACGATGAATTATGATACAGAATATGAAAATTATGAAATAGTGAGAATGCTGTGTGTTAAAAATGTCAAAATCCCCAATGCCCTTTTGCAATTAAATGCAAAATAGAACTCTACAATCGTTTAATTTAAAGAACAAAGGAAATCTCTCCTAGCATGAATATTGAGTCGCGATATAATGGTATTCAGTATAATTACTGAATCGTATTCAGTATCATAACTGAGTATCATTTGCAGATATATTTAGGGCAGTAGCTACATGTTATTGTTTATGTCTTTTTATTGCAATTTAATGGCGATGGGTTAAATTTTACTCCATATTCTTCTCGAGATGCGCTTGAACGGCAAGTACGTGAAAGTTAGTATTCCATTACAGACAAATTTAGATTAAAGGAATAAATGCTTTTTGTCGTTTGTTGTTAATGATTAATGGTTTTAATTTTGCCTCCCGCTGTGCTTTTAATTCAATATTCATTTTCCAACATAGTAAGAGGAAATTAAGAAGCTTCCCTATACCTGTCTGAGAGAGGTGCTCAGTGAGACGTGAAAATCTCTCCAGTCTGAAGTGCTTTCATGCGAACGTCCATTAACTTTCGGCCAATGTGTTTCGGCTTCCTCCCGTTTGGTGCAGGTTGTGTCTAAGCGCGCAGGGGATTGTATCTGACGTGACTCCCTAGGTGCGCTGAATCCAAAATGAGTGGCGACGGGCCTCCAAAAGAGAATTGTAAATGAATGCATGCTACTGTTGCCCCTGCTGCAACTTTCCGCTGAGTCTCTCGACTCCGCGCGCACCGTTTTGCCGCACTACCGGCTGCGCTGCAACGACGGATTTTCCTCGGGAGGAAATCGGGATTTCTCACGTAGGTCTCTGACCCTTACCTTTCAAATCCCGAGATAACACAAGTATATACAAATAATAAATACAATGGAATGTATATTTTCTGTTCATTTAAAAATTAAACATCACTTTAAAATGTTCATTATTAAATTGTTTAAATCCATGATTTAAAGCTCTTATTCCAGGATTGATACATGTATTCTAGCATGCATTCACTGAATGTAGAGTTCTATTCTAAAAATACCGAAAACTTTAGATAAAAAGTTATAAAAGTAGTTATGATGACCTAGGCTTGGTGTCCATCTCCAATGTTTCTAAAGATGAATAACTGTTATTCAATGTATTTTACATCACGTATTGAAATGCGAATATCCAATATAAAAAGCGAGAGTTTTATGTGAATATCGTTCATTGTAAACTGTATTAATCTCAAATTAATTGTTAGATTTATTATCTAACAATCTGTAGACTTTAAAAACAAATCTGTATTGTTAATAATAATAATAATAATAATAGTAATAATAATAATAATAGTAATAATAATAATAATAATTATAATAATAATAACAGTACTAATGACAGTATTCAAGCAGTGTACACTGTTTGTGACGCGTTCACTTGCCTGCTTACGTAGGTATGTTTATATTTTAATTTGTTGTTTTTTGGGCAACTACTAGTGAAATGTTTGATAACGAAGCCACAATTCCGCAGTATGCTGGAAAGTCTGTGTCTGCAGTCCAGTCTCTCCCTGGTGGTTTATTCCTCTGCGGCACTCGTGCGGTAACAACCCGCGGCGGCGCGGCACTGCTGCTTCCTTGTCAAGGATATCCCGGCATGCATAATTGATGATCTGCTTCGTCCCTTACCTGAAACGGTGAGAGAGTGCTAATGAGATATTTAACCCTCCAGAGCAAGTTTGCGTCCCTTGCAACTGTTATGCCTCTGATGAGAACCGCGGTACGTGAAGTCGACAAATGTAATGTGATATTATTACGCTGTATGTTAACATCAAAATTATTTTTTTGCAAAAGTTATATTAGCTAGTATGTTTTGCTGAGAATAAAAAGAAAATATCTCTTAGAACTAGAAGTCTATCAGCAATTTTTTTACGTTATTTCAGAAACCTTTATTCAGTTTTAAAAAGTTGAATTTTAAAAACCGATAAATTCGTTTTCATGGTTATGTGAACCATTGAGAGGAACTTATTTTTATACTAAATAGATATTCATAAGCATATTATGAAGTTATTAGCAACGACTCACTAACACGTGGTTGTTATTTCTTTGTAATATCAAGGTTATCTCGAATTCCACTCTTCAGACGATGGAAATTCTTCACAAATCTGAAAATTGAAACTTTAATATTTTATTTTCAATTGCCTGGTAATATTTTCCCTGTGCTTTTATCATCCCACGTTTCTAGGAAGTATGTAAAGCCTACAATTTTAATGTCACTTACGTAATATTTTTCAAGCGCCTTGGGCAGTTTTATCTCATGAAGTAAAATGTGTAATTTGTAAAGGCTATTCCGAAGCTGGGCTCTAGAGTACCTTTTTCTACAATCGAAAAAAAAGTCGATTCTGTACATCATTAAGCGTCCGTTATGTATGATGAAATTTGAAAAACATTACGTCACAGTGCAAACGGTTGTTTTTGCACCGTGACGTCATAGTAAAAAATTCACAGCCCGAAATTGGCAGTTTTCGATACTAGCTACAGAGCTAAGTGGAATTCAGCTGCCGTCTGGAGGACATTTCGAGGTACCGGTTGCTCTGATCAGTAGTTTTCTGTGGTTTCTCCGATCAACACCAGGTGAATGTCGCGGCAGTACCCTAACAAACAAGCCACGAACCGCTTGTGAGCCACGCACGTTGGGAGACCAGTTGGGAGCTGAGTGCTTGGCCATGCAGCTCAGCGCCGGATCTCGTCATCGAAACTTTGTTTAATGTTTCAATGGAAACCTTTATTTTTTTCTTTTCTATGTTTGACACTTTTTAACTACAATAACAAATATCAAAAAATGTTTAGATCGCGTTTGTAAATCATTTGATCGTGTACATTTTGATGATATTTATCTTTGTAATTCACAGTGGAGTGAAAAGTTTTTGGTTGATTATGATTCTTCTAAAATCTTTTTACCTTAAATTCCCGTTCCTCTGAGAATAAAAGGAAAATCCTTCTAGGACACGTGAGGCCAGAGGGAACTTCATATGACAGTTACTTTTAATATGTGCCTGAGATAATCTAAATGTATCTTGTGATAACTAATTGTTTTCAATTTGATGTATTATACCAAAAACGTTTCGTGGCACTCGAGAAAACTTTTTTACTGCGTGCAAAAGTACAGTGAAAGTAATACGTTTTATTTTAGAATGTATCAACTAAGTGATTATTTTTCAGAGTTTTCCATGGATTAAAATAGAAAACATTGCCCTTTTTTCATGCATTTTAATAACAATCACTGACAGAAAAAATTAGAAGGAACTCGCGAAACTAAGATGAATCGTGAAAAATGAATGCTGGAAGATGTGTAAAAATGAATTTATCTGATTTTGTGTTAAAATGTAGCATAAATAAAATTTTGTGTTTTGGTTGCATGATTTTTAACAACTGAATTTACTTAAAATACCCTAGAGAAAACATCTTCTGCATATCGGCCAAGCATGAGGAGCTATGCAACTGAGGATTCTCTTAGAAGGAGCGCGGGAGAAGCCCCTCCCAGAGGTCTCAACACCCTGAGGACAGACGACAACGTTTCATCGTCGCACTTTGTCACAGTTTTATGTCGAGCTCAAAGTTCGGAGAACGTGCCTACGAATACGGCTGCAGTATTTACGAATAACGTGGCCTCCCCTGAATTCAAGATGAACAGTTGCAAACATCGATCCAGAACACAGAAGGGTGCCCTGGTGCTCAGTTATTTCCAGCTGCCTTTGTCTACAACGAACGAGGACAATTTTTGAGTTTCTCTATTTTGTTCTCTAGACGGAAGTTGCAATCATTTATACTGACGTGCGTATCCATTGTTTGAAATGGCTAACAGATTTTTCTTTTATTATTTTGCAGTTGTCGATAGCGTTACACACAAAATGGAAAATAAATTTTCCGGCGTTGTTTCATTGTCAGTTTCAATTATTACACCGCGTTTCTTTTCGAAGTTAACGTAACCTGTCTAATTACACATGTCATTTACAGAATAGCCCAGAGGATACGTGATGACGGTCTTCATAATATGTGCAAGCGAGCCTTTCTGTTTGCTCGGAGCTATATGCATAATGAGGTCGTGATTACCGCGGAACTATTTCACAGTAGTTTAATATTCTGGTAGAGCTACTGTAACATTTTTCGACGCGGGTCGAAGTAATGTCTGCCTGTTTATCTGCTGCATAATGGTTGCTTTGCTTTATAATGACTTGGATCTATGTCAATTGAAAGACTAATCTATCTTATTTATTAGTCCAAAAAGAGAAAACTACAAGCCAATATGGATGCTACTTTTCACAAGCTTGTGTAGTGTAACTGTCTGTATGTGAGACACTATGAAAGAACTATATATTTCTATGTGATCTCAGTTAATGTTTTGTAGAAGCTTTAAATAAGGGAGAATATTAAGGATACGTCATTTTATGTTCTTTCCGGCTAAAAGCTCTAAGTTTGAAAGTTCAAAAGGCCAATCTTGAAAATACGAGCTATAAACGTTTTAATGATTTCTATGTCGCTTAATATCTATTGTATCGTCATAAAAGATTACGAAAGAGGTATGACTTATTTGTATCAATTCTCGAACTTTTATCTGATACATGTTGTGTTTGGTTCTTCATTAACCTCGCAGGGACCCATCAATTGAATGAGAAATATAAGTTTCTGAAATTTCAATAATAGAAAAGTAACTTTTTTTAAATTTTCTTTGCATCCCCACAGTAAAGCGACGTATCGTTAGCCGTGATTGACGTCCACAGCGAAAGGCTGCGAGACTGTTCTTTGAGAGGCTGCGCCGCCGCCTCAAAAGGATCCTCCCCGCAGAGCCCGTGGGCGTGGCGGGGGGGGGGAGCGGGCCGTTTCCAGGAGGCTCCGCTTTGATGAAACGGACGTGCCCGCTGCCAGGTGTGCCGTACGAGCGGAGCCGAGCCGCGCCGCGCCGTGCAGCGCCGCCGCGGATCGTTCGGTCCCTCCCCCCACCCCCACACCGTTGCTACGCGCCGATCACCTCCTCTTCTTCCGTCCCGCCTCGCCAGTTGTCCCCCGCCTCTCCTCCCGTCCTCGCCCTCACCCGCGTCCCGCTTCTACCCCCCCCCCCTCGCCCTGGTTCTGACCGTCGCTCCGTCTGCCGGTTCGCTGTCTCCACTCGCTGCTCCTCGGGGCTCTTCCGCCTTGAGGCTGTGGCCCCTCCCAATCCCGCGCTGCCGTGTTGTCGCGTCCGGCCTGGACATCCATGGTTGTGGAAGGTAGCGCTTGCGTTTAAACGCGTTATTGTACGTTCCATTACAGTAGTGAGAAATATTTATTAAATCACAAAGATATTTTCTGTAGAATGCAGTAATGTTAAATTAAAGCCACCCTTGTTTTCAGTCTGTACTGTAGAGTTTCTTAAATAAGTTTCGATTTTCCAATTTGTGGCATTTCCAAATGTAGCATATCATATTGTTTTTTCCGAAACCTCTCTCCTCCCTCTACGAAACATTCGTACTGTAGCGGACTGCACAATGATGGTCATCTACTTGAACGCCCACCTCTTTCTCGCATTCAGTTTTCAATTCTGACTTATCTCAGACATGTGTTGTTATTTTGAAACGCATTTTCCTTGATTGTACTCCTGGATGTGAACCATATTCTCTCAATTCCGATAGGAGCTCAAGCTCTCCCTTCCTTGGCCGCACACGACCCCTGCAGTTAGCGCGGTGGAGCTGCTGCCGTCTAGCGGATACCGCAAGTTCCTTCGGCCATCGCGCCTTCTCTCGAAACCCTTCACGATGTGGCCGGTGACCTCTGCCCCGTCTCCTGACTCCCGCATTCTTTCCCTCAAGGTCACCGATTCAGTGTGTGATTGGTTTCCAACACCATCCTGTCTGCGTCGCGTCTTCATCCGAAATTCTCCGTTCGCTCTTAAAGAAATTTACCATTCAAGTATGATCGGTTATTGGACGTGAATGCTGTCTGCAACTTCACAGACTTTCTAGACGGCACTTACACGAGATATTACACTTCATACATTTTATTTTTCCCCCGTTATGTCTCTAACATCATGACTCGTCCAACTTGTCGCTTCCATTTCGCCTAAATATTTAATAACTTCCAAATCCAGTGCGCCATTTCTACTACCACTCCCACTTCTATAAAGTAGTTTCTTCCCACGTTTATTCACTATGCTGTCATGTGTTCTTCCATATCCCTATATCACTGACATCTTCATATTTATCTCTAACGCATTAGCAGTGGTGTCATCTCTCTCAACGTCCCTCCATCCTAATTCTTTTTATGCATCAGAGTTCTATCTCCTGCGCAAGAATGAACTAGCCTTCTGCCTTCTGATCACTCAACTCTCCATCGCATCTGTTTAACTCGGACTGCTTTATCCTCACAACCAGCAACCGCTACTTCACCACATACGACGTCACCTGCGCGCTCAGTCGAAGCTCCACATCCCTCACCAACACCATTCGACCACCAGAAACGCTCCGCCGCTTGTGTCGGGCGCTCCCGGCGTCAGTTCGTGGAGCGCGGCGCGGCGCGGCGCCGAGCAGAGCAGAGCAGGGCAGAGCAGAGGGGAGGATGAGAACTGGGAAGCATGGGTTGGAGCGAGGCAGAGACTGTGAGGTGAGGTGAGGATGGCGGTGGCGGTGGCTACACCTGTTCGTGACTCGCCGGTGCGTTCACCTCCCCTCCCGCTCCTCTTGTGCCACCGCGCCAGCCGCGTTGCGCCGAGCAGGCCCTCGACGTCCTCGCTTTTAAGCAAACACTGGCTGGGTGTCGCCCGCGCCCGCGCCGGAGAGGCGCGCGTTCCAGGTGGCTCAGCACATCGTGAGACTCGAAAGTCGCTGGTACCTGATTCGCCATTCGGAAGCACTTGGCGTTCGAGGTGGAAATTAAATTTTGTCGAAAAGATTTCTTGATTACGCTTTCAATGTTTTCATCAAAAGAAAATAAAAAGCCAATTTGCAATTCCTTCATTGACAATTGAAATAAGTGAAATATTTTGTCATCTAAAATGTCAACAAAAAATATTCAATTTGTGCGTATAACAAAACTAAAAAATAGTATATAGTGTGTCAGCTGTGAGAGTAATGGAAAAAATCTTAAATATTCAAATTTTATGCACATGCGTATTATTTTCTAAAAGTTGAATATCGAAGATGGAATTGAAACGAAGAACAGTAATAATATTCAATGGGTACATTAACAAAAATTGGGAATCGGTTATTGGACCTTTTGTGTTTTACAATCCATTGGGATTCAGCGCTCTACGCTAGGTCGCATTTTCAAGCTACATTGGAAGAGCACATTTTACGACAATGTTCTGCTGTAAAATATCATTTTCTAGTCTATTTTTCGATTCTGTGTAGTGTAGTGGACTTTCGAGAAAGCAGCCGCAGAAGAGTACTTGAAACATCTTGCGAGTTTTCGAAATCGTGTATAAATGTAAAGCAATAGGAATGAAATAAACAAAATAATACCTACATATTTTTCACGTTTTACAAACTTCACATGCTTAACTTATTTTTCACCCAGCGAGTCTTAAAAAGTATAACTGTTCAGCTGTTGATTGTGCGTTCCGTATTAGTAATTTACTAATGGGGTGTGCTAGATAATGCATTTTATTGATCTTATTTTCAAGGAAGTGGTACTCTGATTACACGTGACTCATGATTGCGTGTCTTCTAAACATAATAACAAAGTAAGGTCTATTGGATGTACATACGAGGGTGGATCAAATATGAACGAGACTTTTGTAATGAACTTGATATTTTTCTGTCGTCAGTTACGTGACAAATGTCTGAAGTTGGTAGCAGTGTTTATTCTCGGCGTTGAACTTTTGTTTTTGGAGTCTATATTGTTGTATTTATCACAATGAGTGAACAAGAGCTACAGGTTTCAGTTGCGCAACGCAGTATTATTCGGTTCTTGGCGAATGCGTTATTTTACAATATTGAACCTGATTGTTTATACAACGGGACAAGTCATTCTTGCTGAATGTTGGTCATAAACAATCCAAGCACAAAATAAAATACGGGGAATCCCTTCAAGTCAGTACAGACGATGTTATCAGACGCCAGAATGAGCAAGATGTTATTTTATACATTCATTTAAAGAAGTCAGAGAATAAGTAATGTAAGATTCCGTGCTCATCATCAAAAATATGAAATGAAATGGTTCAAATTTTTACAAGATATTATTTATTGTGACATTTTGCCGCCCCATAAAAGTGCCGCCCGAGGCGGTTCGCCCCTGCCGCCCCCACTTCAGTACGCCCCTGGGTAAAACCCTTTGAAAGCTTCACGTCTACAAATGGTAGAAGTTGTTTAGTGGCACTCGTAAAAGCCTTTCCAACCGCACGCATGCTCGACGTCCACGGAAGAGCATTATGTTGGACAACATTCGGAGAGTGGAAGACAGTATTCGTGATGTCAGTTGAATAACAGTTTGTGATGGAAGAGAGAAACAATTTCACTCTCTGACGGAAGTGTGCAGTCATGAGAAACAACTTCGCTTGACAAAATGTCGGAAAATCTGTGCGAGGTGGGAACCGAAACTTTTGAATGAAAGTGAGAAGACTGCAAGGATGGAAGCTTCTCAAAAACTTTTGGATCGTTATGGTTCAGAAAGACTCGGTTCTAAGACTTATTCTCACATTTGATAAAACGCAGGTGCACCACTGCACACCACTGTCTAGAATAGAATTGCGTTCAAATGCATGAATCAGTGCCAGTCAAAGCAAAGACTAGTTTGTCTGCCCATAATGTCCTAATGACTGCCTTTTGGGATGTCAGAGGAATGGTCTACGTTGATTTCCTACACGAGCAACGAACAGTTGCTTGCAACGATGGAGCTTACTATTGTGAGGTCTTGAGGAAGAAAGGAAAGATGCCTACGGTCGAAAAGTCGCAGGAATTCAATACGCAGTGTTCCCCTCCATGACATTGCAAGGCCCCATTCTGTAGCTGCTACCGAACCAATATTATAGGAATTACACAGGTCAGCGTGGAACATCCCCCATGTAGTCCGGACTTGGTGCCTTCGGAGAAGGACTTGGGTGGCAAGGGATTTTCCACTAATGAAAAGGAGGAAGACTTCGTGCTTTGAGATCGGAATTATGAAACTATCATTAAAGTGGTAAAATGGGTAAATGAGGGTGATAGCTATGTAGAGAAGTAACCTGCATTGTTTTTTTTTGTTTTTTTTATTTTCTGATATTCATTAAAATGTTTATCAAAACGTTTCGTTCATATTTGATGCACGTAATATGTAATAAAATGTGATTACATGCGCAAATGAGCGACTCTGAACGAAACCAACTGAAAGAAGTTCTACATCAATGCGATGGTTGCGTAGTATTCGCGTCTCTGTCTTGCTTACTCAGTATTAACGCCATTTATGAACCGTAAGTATAGAATTTGGGTGTTCCAAGGTCGAGAAATCTTTAAATTATTTAAACAAAAATACACATTTTTCCACATTATAACTGCTAATGAGTACATACGTCAATTTTATTGATTATATCTATGGCGGAGTGCGTGTCGCTTGACATCTCAGCTTCTATGTTCAACGACTATACTTAATTGCTACGCCTCTGTACTGGTCGCGCACAAGACTGATGCAACAGGAGATAACTTCAAACATACACAGTACCAGCGGCCCCATCTATACACCCGAGACATGAGTTACGGAATTATTGCTTCTTTTCTATGCAAAGGAAGCCGTGACGTTACTACGGTTACAATAGTATAATATGTATTAGTAATTCACTTTTTCAATAAATGATGCACTATAGTGTTTTAAGCGTCTCTATTTTGAAAGATATAAAAAAGTTTTCTGTTAAAGGGCGCGATCGAATATTGGCATCTTTCTGTTTTGCTGTTCGAATCGTTTCCAAGTCATTTCTTGAGCGTAAGAATCAAATACTGGGTACTCTCAGTAAATCAAACGTACAATTTATTTTTAAAAAATGCACACTTGTAAGCATGACATCTGAAAATCTGAAGATGAGGATGTGTTTCAGATGTATGAATAGATTATGCCTCCTAAGGCAGCGCGAGTTCTCTGCTTATTTTTATTCACTCGTATACATACGTATATACGGAGTAATACGTATATAGGTTTTGTATAGACAAAAACTGAGTACAGGTTTTGGGGTCCACTGATACCGAAAAAGTGTTTTTTTTTCGAAACGTCCGTCCGTCCGTCCGTCCGTCTGTCCGTCTGTCCGTCTGTCCGTCTGTCCGTCTGTCCGTCTGTCCGTCTGTCCGTCTGTCCGTCTGTCCGTCTGTCCGTCTGTCCGTCTGTCCGTCTGTCCGTCTCGTCCCGTCTCGTCCCGTCTCGTCCCGTCTCGTCCCGTCTGTGAACACTACTAGCACCTGACCCACACGTACAATACTTTCCAAATTGAAGAATTCCCAGTCGCAGAAGCTTTGAAATTTTTTTAGAAATATTCTTCAAATTTTGGGGGTACTTTACATGAAGCCCGCCGAACATTTTCAAATTTTTCTCAAAAACGGCTCCATATTTTTCTTTAATTTCTTAAAAGAATAGAGTAAAATACATTTATAATGGTGGAATAGGTCCGATTTTCACCCTTAACTCTGAATTTTTGAAAATTGTAAAAGTTTGAATTTTTTCGGCGTCTTCGTACAACTACAAAATTGAAGACAAGGATTTTCCCTTCAAATGAAATTTGTTGTGCATAAATAGTTCTTTCATGTAGGTCTAATACATTTTTCGGAAATTTTATTAGTTTTCGTGCAATAGTGCATGCAATATTTGCAATTTTAAAAAATTACAAAAACAAGTTTTTCTCAAAACCGGCTCCAATTTTTTTCTTCAAATTTTATTAGGGTTAGTGCCAAACGAACTCTATATCACGACATAAACGCCATATTGTTCTATTCTTTTGTTTTTTCAAAAAAATTGTATTATATGAATTTTTTTACTTGTCTCTCACGTCGGTAATATTTACATTAGAGGCGATTTCTTTACATTAATAAATTTATGAGTACATGTAGTTTAAATAATGTCCAATAACGTTTCTCGAAAACTCTACTGTTTTCTGTACAAAGAGTCCAAAATACCGAATTTTCAGAAATGCTCAAACGCTATTTTCTCAAAAATGGCTCCAAATTTTTTCTACAATTTTTTCTAATAGATAGTGCGATATGTTCTTTTTAATATGACGTAAAGTTCATTTTGGTGTATTCATTTGTTTTTTTCAAAAAGTACACAAATGTAATTTTTTTTAAATTCCCTTAACTCCGTTAATATGGACATTTTCATCGACTTGTATGTATTATTACAAATGTGAGTAAAAGTTTTTCAAATGATTTTAAATTAAATTTTTCGAAAATTCAATAGATTCCTGTGAAAAAGAGCTTCAAATTTCGCATTTACAGTAATGCTTAATCGCCATTTTCTTAAGAATCGCTTAAAAATTTTCAATAAAAATGTCTGTTTATGACATTTTTTACTCTTCTTTAATATTCTTGAAGTAATATTTTGCTTGTACAACTAGGATATCAAAAAGTTCAGAAAATGTAAAAATAAAAGTACTTTGAGCGATGATAGATGGCAGCTGGACAGAGAATAGACAAAACCTTAAAGCCAGACTACACCAAGGAAATTAGAAAACTATACTACGAGAAAATCTGTACCATTCTGTAGCACCTCTAGTTACTTTCCCGTCTACGGTGTAATAATAGAATTTTCGAATTGTAATTTTCTAATAATGTATTTTCGAAAATTGCAAAAGTTTGAATTTTTTCGGCGTCTTCGTACTAACATAAAATTGAAGACAGATTTTTCCTTGAAATGAAATTTGTTGTCCATAAATAGTTCTTTCAATAAGAGCATCTACATTGTTTTGAATATTGTAGTAATGTTCGTGCAATATTTGGAATTTTAAAAAATAACAAACACAAATTGTTTTAGAAACGGCTCAAAAATTTTTCTTTAAATTTTTGGTTGGGTTAGTGACAAATGTACCCCATACGATGACTTAAACGCCAAATTGCTCTATTGAAGTATTGAATTATTGAATTGAAGTATTCTTTTGTTCTTTCAAAAGTTACAAAAATTTATTTTTTTTTATTTACTCTCACGTCGATAATATTTGCATTAGAGGCAAATTTCTTCGCATTATTATATTTATCAGCACATGTGCTTTAAATAATATTATATAAAGTTTCTCGAAAACTTAACAGTTTTCTATGAAACGAGTTCGAAATTCCGCAATTTCAGAAACGCTCAAACGCCATTTTCTCAAAAATGGCTCCAAATTTTTTCTTCAAACTTTGGCAACGGATACTAGCGATGCCAGTTTTTAATATGACATAAAGTTCATTTTGGTGTATTATCTTGTTTTTTCAAACACTCCACAAATGTAATTTTTTTAAATATATCTCTCTTAATATGCACATTTCCAACGATTTGTATACATCCGTACACATATATTTGTATACGTTTGTGAGTGGAAGTGCTTCAATTGACTTCAAATGAAGTGTTTCAAAATCTTAATAGATTCCTGTGAAAAAGAGCTTCAAATTTCGCATTTACAGTAATGCTTAATCGAAATTTTTCTCAAATCGTCGTCAAATCTTTTAGTGAAATTTCTATTTAGGACGATGTTTTACTCTTCGTTAATATTCTTGAAGTAATATTTCTGTTGTACTAATAGGAAACCGAACAGTTGAGGAAATGTAAAACAATTTATTTTGGCGACGATAGTTGCTGCTGTCCAGAGAATGGAGAAAGACTTTAAAGCCTGACCACACCAAGGAAATTAGAAAAATTTGCTACGAGTAAGTCTGTACCATTCTGTAGCACTACTAGTTACGAACGTTTTGCCGAACTAACTTTGAAAGTCACGCCGATTTACAAAACACAAAAACGTATGGTTTCTTCAGAGGACAAATTAATTACATTCCAATTCCTTTATTTTCCAATTTCCAAATTTTGATAAACAGACTACGACGTCATGCGTGCCTAATTATTGGTTGTTGGAATTGAAGATTCCTAGACAGTTCATTTACAAAGATTTATTTCTGGTATTGAAAATGATCAGAATCATTAATATAGCATGAAATATTTGAAATACTGTCTATTATTTTCCGAGACAAATACACGCATTTTCTTTCGCTGATAACTGAAATAAAAGATCTCGATATTTCTTTTCAAGTTCTGCTTTTGGAGTGATGTTTTAAAATTATATTTTCATTGTATTTACTTTTACAGTTAGAATGATACAATAGACAATTGATATCAAGGCACTTTTTCTTTTAGAGTATTGTTTTGTACTGACCCAATATTCTAATAACTTGTTGTGTACTGACAGACACTAAATTTGTATATTTTTCGCTGAACGCATTACAACACTTATCAGTATTTCCTATTGTGTTGATATTTGCGTATACCGTCAATAACAGTGAGAGATTTTGGTGTCAGTTTTAAACAAAGCTACTTCGTCCCGTGTAATCTTATTAACGATAATAATAAATAATAATCTGTAACGAACCCAGCGATGAAATAGTGTACGTATACCATGGTCTGACTGTGCGTTAATACGGAGTAAATTATTCATTAAAATTGTAAATCAACATTCACACCTTTCTATGCTCGCATTTGTTCAATACCAACACGGATTTATTTCTTCTTCACTGTTCTTTAGAATGTAAATTACACACACTAACCACATGAAGAAAACATGCGATAATATATTTTGGATTACAGTTCTTAAACTTCTCGTGTTGTCTGTATTAGAATGAAAACCATAGGAACGTGTATGAGCTGTAAACCGTAAATTATATGGCTTTTACGTGTAACGCAATTTCGAGGGTGGACGCGTTGTGATGGGGGAATAAAACAAATTCGTTGACGTCCTCGGCAGAAAATAAAAAAATTGACGAAGTCCACGATTAATGTTCCACCATCCGGGAGACGACAAATCACTCAGCCCGCGTCGCAGCCACGAGCTCACCCCATGGTCTGTTCCTCCTCCCACTCCTGCTCACCATTCCGTTTTATCGTTCTTCCCGCAGTTTCAGTGTTCGGTTCTGGAATTAATTTTCTTTAAACGAAGGTTATTCTGTATCATTTTTTAACTAATCATTACACTGATAATACTTGTATTAGTATTTTTTCTGATGAACAAACATTTTTTTATTAATTACAAAAATTTAAACGCAACAGTTTAGTAAATTGGATGGTACGAATTACCAATTTGATACGACAAATCTTGCTCAATAAAAATTGAAAACAATTAATTTATTGAATGTCACGTATTTTCGCCTCGCGCAAATTATATGATGAAAGTATTTTTCAATATTCAGAATATCTGCTTAAGCGTTTTGTTTGTAATCAATACAGCACTTTTATACTACGAAGTAGAACCCGGCGTTTGGCAAAATGCTTTATTATAATTGTTACGATTTTATGACTTTTAACAATAGGAATTAATTAATTGTACTTCTGGAGTTGTTTTAGCAGATTTTCGTTCTGCTTTTATTTTGCCTATTGTATCTTCTGATGCAAAATTTTGGCATTTTGCTTTTTTTGTGCCTTTTTCTTCCTTATCTGTGACCTTTTACGCCTTCTCGTTATTATTTTACTTTATTCCCTCTTGATCCCAATATCTATTAAGTGGGAAACTATCTGCTATCCTGGACAATATAAAATTGTGTATTGTCTTTCTGTAGAGGCGGAGGCTCCATTATCAGTTGTGTTAAAAATTTAAAAGGGAAAGAAAGATGAGACCATTGAAGATTTTTGATATTTTCATTAATACTTATGAATTTGTTCTCTCACGAAAAATCTCATCCTATTTTGTATATGGCCTCGGATTCCTGTTGAGGACAGAGCTGTCTGTACATGATTGTACCCTTCTCAGATTTTTCTTGTTCTCTCTTCCCTTCTGGCGATTATACAAGTGAGAAGAACGAAATCTACAATTCTGTTTTCACTGCTATCATTTCAAAATTTAAAAGGTAGTCCACCATAGCATTTCGTAGAGACAGTGCCGCGAGTAAAATAAATTCCTAGTCGTCAACCGGATGGTCAAGTGCTATCAAGATTACAAAGAAAAGGTAGTTTCCTTCCACGTGAGTGCTAATGTAAATTTTAGAGTTACAATAAAAATGCGAAACATTCAGTTATTAATTTTTTACACTAATTACTTTTAAATGGTGATTTTTTTAATGTGTCCTGTGTTTTGCCCCCTACTTTAACCAGAATAAATGCCTTTTTTTGCATGCCTATTTTAGAAAAAATAAATGCCTTTTTGCCTGCCTATATTTCGTAAAATAAATGGCTGAACTTCCGGGTTGTACTAAGAAGATTTTCTAGAATGTTTTATTATCTGTCGAAAGTTTTGACTGAATGTTGAATTTGTTTCTTCTATACCTTCATATTTTTTCTTTCGTCTTTTTCACATTCATCGAAAAGATATTATTGTTCTTGTTTCTGCAATTATAGAAGACTTTTTCGCCTCTGTCATCGTTTGACACCTTCGGGCAGTTACGTTCTCATTAGTTCTCTCTTCATATCTTTCTGCAGGACACAGGCGCTTTTTTGCAGTCTTGTTCATGTAGAAAAAACGTCTCTCTTATATACTCAATTTTTCTTGGTCTTTTTTTAAGCTCTATGTGCAGTTCACATGACACTCTGAAGGATAACCAACTTGTCACCTTCATAATCAATCAAGCCTGAATAATTTCATTTTTCTTTTCATGTCTCGCGAGATTTTGTTCGACTTTTTCCCCCTGACTTTGTAACAGCCGTTGACATCTCTAAGACCACATATGCTTATCATACTAGTATTATTGTGTTGAGACCTCTCTTGGGCGGGAAAGTGATAATTGGCATGTTAGTGCCAATTGAGTGAGTGAAAAGTGCCAGTGAGTGAAAATTAGTGAAATATGTGGTCAGGTTAAAAAAAGGAACTGAGAAAGGTAAAGTCCATACTGGAAGAGGCCAATGTGGATGTACAAATGAAGGTAACGACAACTGAACTCTGTAAAGAAAGTTCTGCATCAAAATAGGAAGTTTTAGCGCCACGCATAAGGTAGCGACGTTATGCACACAGCACAACAGTCACTTGACGGACCTTGAAGTCATAACGTCTTACCTTAGGTACCTTACCTTAAGGTACGACCTTATACCTTCAAAAATAGTGCACGCCTGTAGGAGTCTCTACTAACGGTACCTTACTAACGGCAAAATGGCCACCTAAAAAGAGGAAAGGTTGTATTTTACCAACTCTAATAAACATAGTTAGCAACATGAAGTTTGAAACAGATCAAAGGCTAGTAAGGGCATCAGTGATTTGAGAAAAAATAATGAGAAGGCACAAAATGTTCACTTAATGAAAGAGTCCATTGATAAAAATACATTAGTGTCACAACTAAACCAATCACTTACCAACTGGGACAACTTGGGAACCGAAATACAAGAAATTTACTCAAACATTGATAATGCAATAAGTCCGCCTTAAAATCAACAATAAAAGACTAGGAAACGAAAATAAGTAGTAAATTAAGCACAAAAACATTGCTACTAATAGATCAAAGAGAAAGAGTGAAACAACAACAGTACCAAAATTCAATTTTGAGAATTGAATATGCAGAGCTCAACCAGCTAGGAAAACGTGAAATAAAGAAAGATTTAAGAAATCACAGAAACAGAATCATACAAAAAATAACGAACACTTCCAGGTCTAGTAAGTCAATAAAACTAGAGTTGATTGAAGGAAAACATTGGATGTAACGAATACACATACAAGGAGGTCACTTGATAACTAATAGAAATAAAATTATTTTACAGGCCAAAGCTTTCTATGAGAACATCTACGACAGTTCATTGGATAACTACAATAAAACAATGGAAGAAATAAAAGATATGTTAAATGGCTCTACACTTCGAAACAACGAATCGACACCCTCCATTATGCTGTGTGAGATCGAAGCAGCTCTGAAAGAACTCAAAATGGGAAAGGCTCCAGGGGAAGACAGAATCTATAATGAACTTCTAAACGTAGGATCAGAAGTGGTATTGAAACCTCTCACATCTGTTTAACCTCATTCTTGAAAAAGAAGAAATTCCGAAAGAGTGGCTCTTAAGTACTATCATCCTGATTCACAAAAAAGGGAACAGAAACGATATAAACAACTATAGACCAATAAGTTTATTGTCATGCATTTACAAACTATTCTCCAAAATAATCAATAGAAGAATCAGAAACGTCATCAATGAACTACAACCTATGGAACAAGGAGGATTTCGTCCTCACTTTTCTACAACCGATCACCATCAAGTCGTCAACCACTGGAAAAAGGACTTACTGGAAAAAGCTTTAGAATATAACCTTAAGATATATCTTGCATTTACAGACTTTAAAAAAGCTTTCGACAGAGTTGAACACCCGGCAGTTCTACTAGCATTAACTACACATGGTGTTAAAAAAAAGGAATATTAGACTTTAAAGTAAAATGTGTACAAATAGCTGGGCAAAAGTAAAGACTGAGACAGAAGCACCAATATTCAAACCGCAAAGGGGTATTAGCCAAGGAGATCCACTATCACTGAATATTTCCATAAGTGTACTGAATCAACATTTAGAAACATCAAAAACGAATACGGCCTAAACATAAATGGAAGAAAATTAAAGAATCTAAGATTTGCGGATGTAATAATCTTCGTAAAATCCCCAAAAGAACTAGGAGACGCTCTTAATGAGATATCGGGCCTGTGCAATAATGTAGGTTTACAAATGAACACTACCAAGACTAAAATTATGACAAACTAGTCAGTTATACCCATCATAAACAGTACAGTTGACTACGTTGAAGAATACGTCGTCACGACACTACTGCCTTAGCGATCTCGGTCCAAAGGGTCACAGATTCGACTCCCGCCTCGGGCATGGTTGTATTTGTCCTTTCACCCCTTATCATCGTCATATCGCTTCATCTTCACAGTTACTATAACGTTAACACCAATAGTGGTCGCTAATGACCTAGTTGTTGATGCGACCTTAAATATCAAAAAAAGAACGAAATTAATACACGGATCTCTAACGCATGACGGAAATTCTCAATCAACAGACCGCAGATGTCAATTAAAAGACAAACATTTGACATCTACGTGTTACCTGTCCTAACTTACGGAGCACAAACATGGTCTCTGAATGTAAAAGAGAGAAACATGATAGTTATGCCAAAGGAAGATGGAGAGAAAAATGCTGAATATCAATCTAAGAGACAGAGTCAAAAATGTTGACATTAGAAGTAAGACAAAATTAAAAGACGCAGCACAAGAGGCAAAAAGATTAAAATGGAAATGACCCGGAAAGATAGATTCACACAGTCACCCAGTGGGAAAAGTAGGATGAAGAAGTGTAGGAAGACAAAGAAAAAGGTGGCAAAGCGAATTTGTGAGCGAAATAGGTAATTAATGGGACCGCATAGCTAGAGAAGGGGAAAGTGGAAAGAAGTGACTAATGAAATTCTAGAAAGAACAAATTTGTAAATTTATATATGTGAATAGAAGTGTAAATAGTATTATAAGATAACTGATTGTGATAAGTGAAACTAATATGACTAGCAAATATTGTTTAACAGTGGAAAGTGCCACATAAAAAATAAAAATTTTGTTAAGAACTGGTGGACAATATATGTATACTGTATATCTATATAACATAATTGTAAATGATAAATAGGAAAAGATTTAACTTCGCCAGGTTTTAGCTCACCTGGTAAATTGTGAGCTACCTCCTTGAGAGTGGGAGGCTTTTGCCCTGGATAAGGATGTTATAGCTTTAATAATAATAATAATAATAATAATAATAATAATAATAATAATAATAATAATTGTTATTATTATTATGTTTCCAGGATTAATTGATTTTATTCCCAGTATTTTTGATGATTCTGTCGATCTCTCATGTTCTTTCTTCATATTACTCTTCATCTCCACCAGTGAGATAGTGGATAGTATTTCGCGTGTTTATTTTGTTTTTAATGAGTCATACGAGTGGTTTTGAAATTGTTGATAAATTTATCTGAGAATTCCCAAGCACGATTGGTATGACTATTCCACAATGAAATTATGTCCAGCAAAGTTCCAAAATGCTCCGATTATTGAAAATGACTGAAAGCAAGTTAAAATCGAGGAGGTTATGTCATAGTGCGTATGTGGATTATTGCTCATCAACACAGTGATCGATACATACCGCTTCCTAAGACAGATGAGTCGCAGCTTATTATTGGCTAGTAGGAAGAATATGATAAATCGGACTGATAATTTTTTTTAGATACACCGCCCTGATTGGGGAATTTTACGTGTATAGTTAAACACTATTGCTTTTAATTTCACTAGTGAAATAGCCTTCGGAAAGTTTCCTTTGCAGATTTAAAACGACGCGGAATCGCTCAATGCGGCCGCGTCGCTTCGGCAACCGCCTCAGCTCGTCGCGTCGCGTCGCGTATTTCCATTTGATTCGCGAGCCGCCGACGCGAGATGGCGCGTGCTTTATTGATCTAATTCGTTTCGGAGGCCTCTCCCCTCGCCATAGGGTGTCCTTGCTTTTTTCTTCCCTTAGACGCCAGCCACGATTCCATTTGAATGTGACGTGCGGTGGCGGTGGGTTGGTGGCCGTGCGTCATGCGACGGCACGGCGTGTCGAGCGGGCTGTCCCCACGACCATCGGTTAACGCAGCCGCTGCCTCCGGTCGATGTTTGAAGGTCGTTTTTCCAACTGCCTGCCGCTGACCTACGACTACGGAGATCGAGCGTCGCTGTTTCGTCTACATGTTTTCGTTTCCTTTTAGGAGTGTGTTGCTTCTTGAGGTCGTTGCCGCTGTCTGTTTACATAATTTTAGTTTCTTTCATGGTCTTTCTTTTGTTTTCGTTCGTTTTGTTCTCTTGCGCGTCTGTTGTCTCTTGCGCGAGGATATTCATTTTCAACACGGACGATTGGTGGCGTAATTTATAAGTGATTGCAGTTATCTATTAAATTGAAGTTCTGAAATAGAACTCCAAACGAGGTAACATAAATAAAACATATCAGGAATGTTGTGTTTTTTGCAATACTTTTATTGATATCTGGAAGTAAGTTCTTGAACAACGAAGATGAATTTGCATGCTCACTCACTCATTTAGAAACCATAGATCAAGTCTTAATTTATATTTTCTAATACACGATTGTCAGTTCTTGTACTATGACAACAGTAGTGTAAAATGATACTTGCTAATGATAACAGCCGCTTAAAATGATACTTACTAATGATAACAGCAGTGATGATAAAACCATAACAAAACTAGTGTTTACACACGCTCTTCTCGCCCTGGCCGGAACGAAGTTTCCAGCCGCATTTGCAAACGGCTTTGGTGCTGAACACGTCGCGTCTCGAGGCGCGAATGCAAATCTGAGAAAATATACGCTCACGACTAATAAATACGAATTAATCCTAAAGCTCGACTTACAAACATGACTGCAAATCTTGCTGGCGCGGAAGAAAGATCTGGAGGCTTTGATCAAATCGCTGTTCAAAAAATAAAAATGCTTTTAGGGAAATAATAATTCACGATCTATTAATTTAAAAAAAGCAACAACTGAGAATGAATTTGTGACTAAATGGAATTAATAAAATATGTATTCTAAAATCACGGAGAAAGATCATGAAATAAAAACTAAATATTTTAAAGTAGTTAATGTTGTAAAATATTCGTGTAATACAGCCACAGAAAAGTTCATGATAATAATTCAGGAAGTTCATGTTCACTCATTCATGTTGGTAGAAGGAGCTGGTATTAAAAGTGACAAACTTTCCATTCCTATGTGGTCAGTGTTTAGGTCATTATTAAATGCAAATTCTTGTAAGTTTGAAAATGACCTTAATTATTATTATTATTATTATTATTATTATTATTATTATTATTATTATTATTATTATTATTATTATTATTATTATCGTTTTCGCTACAATATTTTTTATTTGGTTATTTTCGATTATTGTTGAATTTGAATTTCAAAAGAAGAAAAGTTCAATTCAAATGAACAAATGGGAAAACATCTCTCATTATAATCGTTAAAATTGATGTTTGTTCATATGTTTTTCGTGTCTAGACCATGCATTTCTGCAGTTGCGCCTTCATCCTGCGCGGCCACCCTTCTCACACTCCTCTCTCCACAAAACAGTATCGACGCCGCGAACTCTCCCCCCCCCCAACGGCGACTGTTGCAAAGGCTGTCCATTTACTTGAAAATCTTATGCCAAAATCCAAATGCCAAAAAGCCTCATGCCAAAAATTTTATACTTAAATTACTATCAAAATACTAATATATGATACATCATTTTATTCCTATTTTAATGCTCTATCCATTGCTGGTGAGAAAAATACATAGTTCTTAAAAAAATCAAAGATTAAATTTCTCGAAAACTAAAAATATTATAGAAAATTTCTCTATGGCATATCATTTGCCCCTTGATTCTGCATTGTTCAGCGAAAACTGCATTTCGATATCATGTACCGTTTAAAAGTTATCGGGGTGGTCCATAGTTGGTGGGACACCCGATATAACGGGTCAGTTTTTACTTCTTTGATGCCATTTTTTTCTTGAATATTCTACTACGATTTTCATGATGTTTATAAAAGCAATTCGATGGAGTATGGTACATACAAGAAATAATGTTGGTCCATTTTCTCTGATTGATGTTCCTGTCAGAACTATTTCGTACTGGAAGGGGAGGTTCACATTTCATAGTGTGCTTTCTTTTCCTCTATAAAAGTTATTGATACGCGTTTTAATGTTCGGAGGCCATAGTTGAGAGATCATGCTTTCGGTTCGCTCAACCGTAATTCCAGAACGCTGACGTATTAAGTCTGGAATGAACTCTAAAAATATATCGATAATGGGCTGTGTTGTGAGAGTTGGCGACTTTCCATACACGCAGGGGACTGAGATTTGGATGCTCCCAAGAGGCTACTACTTTGCGTGACGATAACAAAATTCTCTAGTTATTACCACTATTATTCTTTTTTCCTTCTGCGATGTGTTGATCATGTCTTCTTTCTACGTTAATCTACTTAACTGTGTAGGCTCTGGGGCTTTGTAGGGGGCGTGAACAAGGCTCAGAACTTCGTCTCTGGACACTCGATAACGCAGGCATACCGTCTATGCCCGGTAAAATCCACGGATTAGTCAGTGTTGTACAGACTTGATGTTTTAACAAGCATAACGTATACATAATGGCACTCTTATTTATGCACGTGGTTAATTTATATTCCTCAAAGAATATATACTTTGACTGCTTGATATTATAAATTCTAATATCTATTTAAAGTTGTATTATTTAAAATTTAAGTAATTGTAAAATGACACTGTACGACTGGTTAATCAATTTGCCGTTCGTAGTACTCTTAACTTGAATGAACAATGATGTTTATGGAGGAATCGACGCATTATACTTTAAATGCATTGACTGTAATTCTCTTAAGACAATGAAATCAAACTAATTAAATTTAATGAATGCGGATGCATTAAAAAATATGTATAAGCAAATTGGCATTCCTGTACGATTGTTTTTCTTAATATTGTTTCATAAGGAATATTACCATTTGATGTTGCTGGGGATTACGAACTCTGCCAAAAAAGCATATACAACCTATATTTGATACGTGACAGAACATTACCACAACACTGTCCCATGCCATGTTATTTTACTAAACGCGCGCGAAACCCCCAAACCACCAACACGTGAACAGAATGTGCCCACGTGCTCGCCGGTCCACGTGCCGCCGCACCGCTTTCCCCCATCACCCGGTGGGCCCGCGGGAGCTGACAGGTGTTAGCGGGCCGCCACTCACCTGCTTCCGCTCACCCCCGCGCTCGCTCACGCGCACCCACGTGGCGACGGCGGCAACAGCAGCTCCCCGTGTCGTCGGGCGGCCATGGGGTGAGGCGCCGAGTCCTCGATAAGTGCGCGTCGTAAAACGTCCCCATTTTGCGGCGCGGAGCTCTGGCACCGCCCGCTGCTGCAGCAGGCCCCCATCGATCCGGGACGCGCGGGAGCGGGGTGGCGGCTCCGGCTCCAGCTCCGGCCCCCGCGATAAGGCAACGACGCGCGCGCGCTCGCTCGCTCGCTCGCTCGCCCGCCCGCACGCCGCGCCGCCGCGCCGGAGCGAACGCGCGCCCGCCGGCAAGGCCGGGGACGAGGACAGCTGCGGGACGGGAAGACGGAAAGCGGAACGACTGTACTGGAGACGCACAAGCAACTCTGACTGTGCGATGCGCTGTTGTCACACATTACTAAGCACATGGCACGAAAACATTGACACTTACCGGCAAGCGATGATAGTCTTGATATCATGCATATATTCTTCGATTTATTTAGTGGTTTTTGGTAGTTCATAAACTGTTACGGTGTTATCCAGTCGGTAGCTCAAACATCAACATCGTGAAGTCACTGTAGTGACGTTTAAGCACCCGATTGGATGACACCGAAATAGCTGGTGATTTGTCAAAAGACACTGTAAATAAATATAAACATAAGTATAACCTTCGGCACAGCCGAACCTTACCGCCTCCGCGAATTCGTGTGTGGCAGATGAGCGAAAACGTTGACAAAGTAAACAAATCCTCGCAAGCTGATTGCTTCAGAGCAGGTCACATGCACCACAGCACGTGACAAGAAAACTGTCAGTCGATTTCACGCTGCCGATACTGTAGGATGTTGGGATGTAGCTTGTGTTGCGTGGACTGACCGTCCCTGCATTGCCTTGAGTTTGGTGTGAATTGGGTAACAAAGTACCGTCCTCACGGTGCGTAACATTTTTGGGGTGGAGGATAATTTGCCAACATCAATGAAGCTGTATAATTATTAAGTCCTCTGTCGCGGTCGCGAAACAGAACGTAATTACGCTCTAACACGCCACTCTGAATCACTGTCATGTCAATTCACCTTAACGACATCAATGTAATGATCGATGGACAATGACAGCGAGATCTGAATTAAAACTGAATGGCTTTAGAGATAAGTGTTCTGAGGTCTCTGCGCAATTAGAGGATGAAACTGAGGAAGCGAAAAGTGTGCAAAACGTAGGAACATTCTGAAATTCGACGGGACAAAGAATAATAGCGCAAGTAGTTAAGAAATAGATTTGTGCAGCGACATTCACTCTGTGCTAAGCTACTGGTAGCATTCTTGTAATGTCCTAAGGTGGTTATGATTTACAATCTCCATGTTTATGTAAAATGTCATGAAAAGTCCTAGTACATTCATGAACTGAAAACTGTAATTTTTTATCTTTTTAATCTGAAAAACGATGTTTTTCAATCTTATTTTTCGAAATATATTTGAATGTAGGCCTATTTATTAAGTAGATGAAATTTTCCAACTGCGGCTAGTCATCATCATCATCATCATCATCATCATCATCATGAGTGAAAGTTTCCGGGCTGGAAGGCCGTAGCATAGACTACATCTTTACTCTATGGCCGTAGTTCAGTTGGCACTGAAGAGCCAACTGGACCACGTGGCTATGGCTCTTCAATGCCAACTGGACCACGGCCTACCAGCACGGAAACTTTCACACATATTGACTCCGGCCGTGAAAGCCTACGATGCTACATCATCATCATCATCATTATTACTTTCAAAATCGTGGCGATAAAAATTTAAAAATCTTCGAAAGCTAATGATAATACATTTAAAAAAACAAACAAACTTTTATGCAATCACGGAGATGACATTAGCTGTGGGCGTGATGCTAGTTCTTGCATTCGTTATTAAATTTCATTATTATTCTAATGTTATATTGATTTTTCTCTGAAGCGTGAAGAGTGCTTTCACTATCCTCATGCAGCAAGTCATTTGCATTCTGTGACAGAGAACTACGATGATTTGCGAGCTCGGGCAAGCGAATAATGGGACTGGTCGTCGATAATAACTACCGAGTACGCACAGTTGGCTGCTGAGTATTCCAATTATAGTTCCTCTTGCAGTGCCTCGCTAGCGCGTGAGAACACTCAATAACTGAAGTGCGATATGGCTCCGCCATATTCCCTCTCGCACTGCTGGCAGAGGGCCCCTAAAGTGGTCCACATTTAATCAGTCCTAAATTTATCGTATTAGGCAAATTGTGGTGAATTTGCTTAGGGTGAATTTTACAGACTTCAGTGCAAAAGTAAAAGTAGTATAAAAAATAATTTCGCAGGAATTTAATTTTCGTAATATTAAAATCCCATTGCTCTCTAAAGTTTAAAAAAATAATATATCTTCCGATAACAATTTTTACAAAATACATTATCATTCTGTAATATATAAATATTTGTAAGATTCTATACATTATCATCTTATAACAGCTTCTGTCGTTTTACAGAACTCCCAAATTAAATCCTGTACTCTTTTGTATTAACGCTTTTTGTTGCAACTCTACCGCCTCTCACTTCCAGGGCGTAAATGATAACGTGAAAAAAACTGTTTACTCTAGTTGGTAATAATTTGATACGTGAAATTCCATTTCGGTGACAGTAAACAAAACTAATCCAAGTCACTAATTCCGCCCGGGTATTTACTATTGACGTAAAAATGAAATGCACATTCGTTTGGAACTGACTGGCACTGGAACACCGGCTGCGCGAGGCCAATTCGCATGCGGTGCGGCATTAAACCGGATTGGTGGGCGTTTGTGTTTTCATTCTGACTTGCACGGGCAAAAAAAAACAACTAAAATTCAGAGATAATGGTGAGAAGATAATGAGGATTAAGGCCGACGGTACTCAACGCATCGCGTGTGCATTTAGGGTGAAGAGGGCGAGGGTTCTGTGGATGGTCCTTGTCGTATTAAACACATGGCTTTGTTTTTAGTTTGAGTATTAGACTATTGTAAGAATATTGATGAAAGTTTTTCTAAAATATTTCGTAATTATCTGTCTACATGTTTTCGTTTCTTTCGAATTAATATCATTCAAAATAAAACTTTAACTCAACAATACTCCTTGAAATTTGAATATGTACCTAATAGTGGCGTGGTTCATGTAATTCATACTCGTAGTGTGTGATGGCAGATCTGAGTTTCATCTTCTGTAAATTAAAATATTAATAATATTGTTGTTTTTGTAATAACGTAATAATGGCACTTCAGGCTTCAAAAATGGGTTTTTTAAACATCCGTCTTAATTATAAAAGCACCTTCGTTTCACTTTACAGTGCAACTTGTAAGAATAGATGTCAATGATACTGTATTTGAATTTCTGGAATTAATAAAATTTCAAATACTGTTTATAAATGGATCATTTTTGGTATTAAAACTTCAACTCGTACCTCGCAACGGTTTTACGTCTACAACATACATATCCATGATTCGCACAGACGTGAAATCGCTTCTCTAAAATAGCTTTTAATTATTTCGTGACTAAGATGGCCCAGACAGTCTCGGTTTTGAATCTAGAATGTAATGAAATCTTGCTTTCTGCTTCCTTACGTTTCGTTTTCTGCCTTGCCCTCGTAACGTCAGTTTCTGGCCAGATTTTGCCTCTCTGCGCACGGAAAACGTCACTTTAAGGGCGACGGCGCGGCGGTTCCTCTTCACGAACTCGGTGTGTTTGAGCTGCCGAGGATATTTGCTCGGCGCGGCGCGGCGCTTCGGCCAAACGGCAGCGAGGTAGAGCAAGTCTCCGAATTCACAACCGGCCGCATTCATATTTCATCCACCCGTGGCTTTGTCCTCATCTACGAAATTGCTCTTGTATATTAATGAAAAGTGTCTCCAAGACGTTTGCTATTTCGAAACTGAAAACATTCAGGTGCTAGTGTGACTAAATATTGTCTCAATTATTTTTGTGCGATCACGTTTCTCGCAATTTCCTTGCTTAAATTTCGGCACAGAATGTATTGTCGTGTGTTTAAAATTGTTGTCAAGTTATAATTTTGGAAAAAATTTCATTTACAAATTGAGCTCTTCACAAATTTACGTACGAGATTTCCTTTTTGGAAGAGTCAAAAAAACTTGATTGGTCAGTGGTTATTGCTCAAGAATATGTTAGATTTCGTAATATACAGTTGTTCTTTTTATTACAAATATTTTGTTTTTATTAGTTTGGTTTTCGCTTAAATCTTGAACTTATTTTCTTTATTTCAAATAAAGACATATTATAACTAACAGTATTGATATCGGATAAATAAGATTGACTTATTAACACATAAAGTGTGTTTTTCACATAACTAATTTTATTTGTCGAAATTCATTGAGATAACGTATGGTAATTCATTGAGGTAACGTAAGGAATGAACGTAACATGTTTTATTGTTATGTAATCTGAATATCAGATTGTTTGCTATAAACTAAAGAGAAATAATTAGTAGTATGTAATGGAACGAGTACATAATTATGTGAATTACTACAAAAGTGTGGAATCTATTACGACACAAGAGAGTGCCGTATACTTAAAAGATAGTTAATACTCATTACATTGAATTTCACATTTCTTCTCTACAAATAATGAAAACTAATAGCAGATGATCGCAATTATAATAGGGACAAATTATAATAATTATTTCAATAATAATAATAATTTCTGCTTGACATGGAAAGAAAAGAAGGCATACGCTGTACACCGTCGCCTTTCCGCAGGTCATCTCTTCACAACGATTCCAATATGCACAATAGAGCGAAACATTTAATACGCAGATGGGCGTGTTATTAATTTTGTCTCTTTGCTTGATGTGCGAAATTCGCTGGGTTTCGTCAAAAAACGGAAATGTAATGAAGCTGTATCATAATGAAAATCATTACATCACGAGCTCGAGCGATCTGGAGGAACATTATAGAATGGGAATATGAAAACAATTTTATTTAGCCTTTTCTCTTTCTCTCTATACATAGTTGATTGTGAATGACTTTTTGTACGGGAATCATGATACATCTGTCGTATGTTACACATCATTCCTATAATAACAAACGTACTGCAAGAGGTTTATTTTATTCTGTTCAAAGCTATCACCGTTTGTTTTTCTTTCACCGCTTAACATTCTCATAATTGTTGTACTGTTTGCGGAGCAAAAACATGTTTTGTTTTTTTGCACACGCTGTATGATTGTCGATGTGCGATGGGATTTTTAGAGGCTGATTCAGCACCAATTGATATGCCCAGGGCGTGCGCCTCCAGCAACACACGCGTTGATGATTTCAAATATTTCGAATCCAGACAGAATGCAAATCACTAGAGTTCGTTGCCATCGCTTAAAGCACCAGCCACGCTGCAAGTTTATTACGTGTCCGTCCAACTTTGCTCTGGGAACGTCGCGTCTATCACACCCTGCACCACACTATGTTGTCACCGTCTTCACGATCTCCATCTTTCAGGACTTCGCATGATGGCACCGTATACTTTTATTAAAGATCGTTGCCGTCACACACAGTAACATTTTTGTCACTTTTGCCGATCTCATCCTCGAATTCAACGATGATACTCTAATCATTCTTCCGGGTGAGTTTAGCTCAGAGTCACCATTGCCGCATCTCTGCAGTGGCTCTCCCGGTAGTCCTGGGATTCGAGTCCCAACGGCGCAACACGGTGGTGGATTTTCGATATTAGCTGCGTTGCTACGAAGAATTGAGATGCTGACTATAGGAAAATTCTAGCGACCGCTGCTGTGATCCGACGCCGATGATTCACATGATTAAAAAATATTTGCATTAATATGTTCAATCTCTGATTTTTCCCATTTTTAACCTATCAATTTTGAGAATTCTTATACATTGGAGAAGCGGCTCCCCAATCACTGTACAAAAATGTACTTTTCTAATACTGAATAAAAAAAGACTTGCAAGGAGGGACAATTTATTTGTTGTTGCACCAAAGCCACTGAAAAAAGAAAAAAACACTTAAAATTAAAAAGTAATTTCGAAAAATCATTTTTAATCTTTCAATTCGGCAATGACTTTGACAAAAAATTGTCACGTAATATTGGTGAAACGAAATATTAAATGTATGTACGAAATATTAAAAAAGTACGTATTTGCATTTCGAAGTTTGTATTATTTTTTTAAATTTCATTTTTATAATAGAATTCCTGGTTCTGCTTCTTTCTGAATTCAAACTTCTGCACGACTACTCTTCCCACGGAGCGATGATATTCAGAAAAGTCGAATGCCCAAAAATGTAATAGAGACCCTGAAGATCTTATTTTTTAGATAACGGCGGAGCATAACTCGGGATCTTAGGTATCAAAAACGTATTTTAAGGTCCGCTTTAAGCACCGATTTCAAGTCACGCACAATTGATGTGAAGAAATAGACATTGGAATGGAGTGCAGTGACGCGTGCCTCATTTAGACGCAGTTTTCCAGTTAATTTCTTTGTTATAAAGTGAGATAGTTCTTCGCTTGTCCGTTAGATGTTCTTTCTTTCGACATCTCATTGGAGATTGGTTCATTGGATGAGACTGGTTGGATGTGAGAACCGTAAAACGGATCTATAATACCAAAATAATATAGGTGATACTGATTCATTCAGTTTATTCCTATTTATGTCCTATTGAATATAAAGTTTAGAATATTTGAACATTCTTCTGAAACATTAATTTGAAATTCAGAATGTATGTATTTATTATGCTATACGTCTTTGAAAGCGAATCTTGATTTCATAATAATAACATACCTGATCACTTATTGTGTGTCTAATTCGTTTGAGCACAATCACTATCATCACACCCAAAATTCCGGAAGTTTCTACCACAGATCGGAATACACACTTAGTGCCACTAACTTGCATTCTCCATCACCCGCTGTTCTTTTCACTACTGAAAACGGCACCAGGGTGAAAAAGGCCATTTGCATGGAAATTTTGCGAATCTCTCACAGCAGGCTGTGGCTGAGATTTTTTTGTGTGTGTGAAACTGAAAAACAAATACGATTCACATTTTATAAACGACGTCCCTGTGCAGTAATTACAATTCATCGCGTCCAGTATCAATTATTCGCTAATGTTTCTCTGCGGGTAACAAATAAATGCGATGTTCACGAATTTGCAACTAGCGGCAAGCTCTGCTCGCTTTAGCTTCTTCGCTTTGGGCGTCCTGGTGTTTTCAGCAGGAAATGAATCTTCGCCGTGGCGAGCGCAAATTACCTTACGGAGGCGCAGAGAGGGAGGAAATGAAAATTACTCTCGCCTAAAAGCTTCTTATGTTTTCGTAACGCTGACTACATAAACGTTCCGTTACCAGCTAAGACAACTGTGATGTACGTGATTTCAAAATGAACTTCCTTGTCAGATTAGTACTTGAAGACCTAATACGATTGTAGTAGGATTCAACACGAGAAAAAAACGTAGAAATTAAGAATCACGTGTAATAAGCAACAGGTAATAGAAATTTTGGCTATTTCCCCAATTATTTTTGCATATAGATAATATGTAGGAACAACACATTTTTGGATCAACTTACTGTAACGAACATACAGCCATGAGCATATCAAGAAATTGTTTCACGTTTTACGTACACTAATTTCAACTATTAATTTTATTGTAAGATTGGAAAAATCTTCACGTAACTTTGAAATAAAGTTAATCCAACTTTGTTATTCTTTCCTAATAGGATCTTTGTTTCTAAAGAAGCTTGAAAGTTATAAAATGTTTCATCAATATCTCTGTTCATTCAGGACTTACGTGGTTGGTACCTCGTCTTGCCTGGAGTTCTTTTTTGCAGGTTATTTAACTTGGGGAGGAGTTTAAATAGCCCCCGCCGCGTACACACACCTTTGTGAACTTTCGCCAGATTGAACAACTTCTTTTCGTAGATTTTATACCCCTCCTCCTTCGGGTTTTCAGGCAGCCTAGTCTCAGCAAAAGTATTCGTTTGTTTTGCGGGCAGAAGGAGGCATCTTGTCAGGTTGTTGCCACCCTCGTTTATTTCCAACACGTTCCAGAAAAGTTCGAAATACCAAATTGCCTTTTTCTATGCATAAGATAAGGCAAGCACTTTACGGCCGGTTTGGGACAATACAGACAGTGCTAACGTCAGATACGCGTTAGTACCTGTTTTACTGTGAAACACGTTTTCTTATCAGATGCATGGAGCGCAGTTTGCGGAGAGGTACGGTTATCGTCTAATGGCTATTCCCCGTTCTAGCACATTTCTGTTCTACGTGAGATATGTTCGTAATACTGTTGGTTGATCAGTAGCTGGTTTGTGTACAATGATCAAGGAACGTAAGAAGAACGAAAGACATTTTCTCATCTTATGTATGCAATTCTTATTCGAGTACAATGAATGTTAATAATGCGATGTAAAAGAACGCTATGTAAAATAATGTGATAGGGTGATCAATAATTTACATTTCTAAGCTTCCCAGTCAATCATAATTATTTCGTAATATTCTCGATTCAAGAAAAACCTGTAAAGAAAAGTTTCAGAGAACGACGTAAAAAGATAATTCGGTTCATTAACTTCATTGTTGAGTTATAAACACTTTGGGAAAATTGTTTTATTAAACAAGGGTAGGCGTTTTTACGGGATGAAAAGATGGTTGGAATCGCTACATATTTTCCTCAATTAAATACAGATATCTAGCGTATAATTTGATAAGAAATTGAATTTTCATTTCACGGTAAATTGCTTGTATACTAATTAAAAAGCCCTCTGTGTTAGTAAAATTTAATCCTCATGGACGATTCCGAAAAATGTGAAAAATGAACTAAGAAATCCATGGAATATTGTTTCAATTGTTTTTCAGTTTGATGATTCTTATTAGAAATTTATTTCGGTTAACTATATTATCGTAACTCGTAATCTTCTGACTCTGTATCGATATTACTTTCAGGGTCAGAAACTCTTTAAAGCGAACTGCAACAAATGTATGAAAACGTTTGAAAAACAACAATCATTCCTTAACTATTTACAAAATAGCCTGTCGTAAATGAATGGCGTTTCGCGCGGGCTCCCAATAGGATGTAAGCGCGCGGCGAAGAAAGGGGCGAGGGATCCGGTGCCAAGCGGCGGCGGCGGCGGCGGCGGCGCCCACGACGAGACTTTACCAAGGGTTATAAAATAAGCACGAGGTGAGGGCGCGGGAGACGGTGGCAGCCCCCAGAATGAATGGTGGGGCGCGCTCTGAATGGAGACCGCCCGCAACGCGGCAGAATCGCAGGAATTAGAACGAGCTGCGAAAGGACGGAGGCGAGTTGCAGCACGCTGGATGCCACCAATACTTGGGGTTGTGTGCGGATAAGCGGTGAACGAATTGGATTATGGTGATTCTCTCAGAACTAATAAACGGTGAAGGAGGAGAAATAAGAGAAGAAAAGAGAACAGGAAATAACGAATATTGTCGATAAAATATGGGCAAAAAGGGGTGAATCAAAGAAAGAAGGACGCAATGAAATAATGGTTATGTGCAGTGCCAGAGATAGACAATTTTGGCCCCGGGGTAAAGCTGAAACGTGGGTTCCTACCCCGAAAAAAAAAAGAATGTTGTATCAAGAAACTATAAGAGTTATTTTATTTCAACAAATAACAAAAATTACAACGTTTAAGTTAGAAAAAGTTGTGGGAAAAATACTTTAAATAATAGTTTGAAGTAAAAGTATTTAGTGATCAAATAATACAATTTCCATGGTGAGCAAAAACGCTAAAAATATTGTTGTGGTTAGTTAGTGTTTAATAAAACCACTTGTTTAAATACATCAAATAATATGAATTCAGGTAGAACATATTTTAATGTTATCGTCATTTGATTTATTTCATAGAGTCCCACCTTATAAATATGACATTAATTACCTATTTTAGGTAAATAATTCATTGAAAATGTTATGAAATATCAGACTACTGAACCACACCTTATATAATGTGAAAGCCATTTGATTCTCGAGGACATGGTAAAATATCTCTCCTGAGATCAAGACTATATCAAAAATATATTATCGTGAAAACGATACGATCAAATAGCCCTGACTGCGATGTAAAAATGAAAACAAAACTTCAGTAAGACTTTATAGGCCGAAGTTTGAAGTGGCAATTGTAATACATACATACGTACGTCGGCTGCGATTGATAGCATAAATCGCTGGATGCCCATGATAAACGTCATTTTTGTATCAGGGAGGCAATGACTGTCGTTGGACTTGTTCGTGAACCATTGCAAACCACATACAATGAAGAATACAAACGCGGAGAGAAATACTAAACAAGTAAAGGCGTGAAAGACGAGCGCGTCCCCTGCCCTTTGTTTGCCACCCGCGCGCTCTCTGGGCTCGGCTGGCCGTCTCGTGATTTACGGGGCTGCCCCCTCTTCCGCCCGCAGCGCCACGCGCGTCGCATGGCGACGTCGCAGGGGACGCCGGCGGCGCTGCGCCGCGACGCGCGACGGGTCGCGTCGCAGAGCCCACGAATACCCAACCGCTTGCATTCCCGTGGGCGCCTAAGCGCGTCGCTTCTGAATGGATCCCTTTTTTCTGCCAACCGGAACGAACGCTCTAAAATATTGAAAGAATGTTTCTAGGAGCTGGCAAGATTAATTGTAGGGGGAAATGGCGTCAGAAAACATTCCGTGTGCATCGTAAACCAGTCGGGATAAAAAAATCCAAGCCATACAAATGCTGGAGTAATTATGTGACAGCAAGCTTTATTTATTTCAAATACTTTTCGTTCTTGGGGAAAGACGATTACATCATTGTGTCGGAAATCCAGGTGTGTTCAATAGACTGGTTTGACATTGTTTTATCTTTCATGAAAAAAGTATTTTATATGAAGTCGTATGCGTATATACCATAGTCAACATTAAAGCCGTAAATATTAATGTTTCATTATTTAGGTGAGTTAAAATTTGATGAAAAACTTCCTTCTAAATTTTGAGTACAACAAATTAAATATAAATTGACATTTTGTGTTGAAGGTAGTGGTTTGTGAACGTTTATTTCAAATCGAGGTACCAGGGCAAAAATTTTAAACTGTGGTGCCCCCTGGCGTAGCACTAATTTTAATCCAGCGCTTTCATTCGAGTTTCACGCTGTCGACCTCCACAATGGGCAGCTTCCTGAGCGGCGCGGCGGCGCGGTGTGCGAGGGTGCGGGCGGGGGCGGCGGCGGCGGCGGCGGCCGCGCGTGTAAACAAGGGAACGAAATTCTCTCAGCGCTGCGGGCGGCGCGGCCGGGCCTGGCTCGCTCTGCTCTCTTGCCGCCTTTGCTGCTGATTGTCCGAGGAAGCCAATTGGAGCAAGTCCAGAGGCCGCCGCCGGTTCCCTCCTCCCCACCCTTATCGCTGGCGCGCCGTATCTCTTCGCCCCCTCCCCACAGCACCGTTGACTGCTCCGTACCCCGACGGCCGGCCGGTTGGCCGGCCTTAGCCGGGGGGCTTTTCATCGTCGCTAACAGCCTGCCCACTCCCCGCGTGTCCCGTGCTTGCAGTCTGGTCTACAGACGGTCGATGTTGTATCAGGTATCTCCTTAAAGCATACTAAATTGTCTAGCTTTCCTCACTTGCCTTGCGTGTGAATACAATTTTTTTATACAATGCATAAAGCACGACTCTCTCATATTTGTTGGTTGTCGACTGCGATGTAGTTCTTAAAGAAGATAAAATTAATGTACATATTTTGGATAATCAAGCGGTCATTTTACTGAGCATCATGGTGCTAAGAGTGAAGTGTAAAGGACTCTTATCGTATTCCATCCTTCCCTTAACTAATTTGCGGTAGTATACAATTCATTTAATTTTACTGTTGCTCTCACACTTCTTTATCAACACTTCACATGAAGAGCTTCAGTCTGGAATAGAGCCTGGGAACACGGACATTGAGGTGAGCGTCCTAGATGCGAGTTAAATTGGTCTGTTCTAAATTACTTTTAAACTATGTAATTTGATCTTGGAATAGAGTACTATTACTTTCTTGTATACGTATGAATATACGGAGTAATGTACGTATTATAGAGGAATTTATATAATGCTGCGTGAAAAAATGGCGGCTTTTCGGCAGAAAACATTTCATCGCCGGGCCCTGATAAGAAAAAAGTGGATAAATCCAGTTGCTAAATAAAGAGAAAAAAATCTTGTATAATCTGGTGTAGCCAGAATCCCTGTTTTGTGGGTCCTTGATGCCCCCCCCCCAAAAAAAAACAACAATTACAAGCAAAACGTCCGTCCGACTGTCCGTCCGTGCGTCCGTGTGTAAACACTAGTAGTGCCAAAAGCATTCGTAGGTTTTTTTCTAAATTGAAGAAACCGTTGTGAATCTGGCTCTAATTCAAACTTTAAAATTTTGAAAAACATTCTTTAAAATTTGGGGATACTTTACATGAAGCTCCCAGACATTTTCAAACTGCCCCAAATTTTTTCTTTAAATTTATTTTAAGAATAGAGTAAAATATACTTATAAAGGTGACATAGGTCCTATTTTCACGATTAACTCTGAATTTTCTAAAATTGCAGAAGAAGGAATTTTTTCGGCGTCTTCCTACAACTACAAACTTGAAGAAAGAGATTTTTCCTTCGAATGAAATTTGTTGTCTATAATTCGTTCTTTGATTAATATCATGTACATTGTTTTGAAAATTTAAGTAGTTTTCTGGCTATATGACATGCAATATTTGCAATTAAAAAACCACAAGATTTTCTCAAAAGTGGATCCAATTTTTTTCTTTAAGGCTAAATGTACCGAAAAATACTTATAGGAAAAATCAATAGATCGCAGCACTATCACACGGAATTTACTAGATCGATAACGTCTGAACAAATTGTCCAAATTTCGATCTATAAACGGCATTGCACTCCTTTTTTAAATAGAATTCACGCTATGATGCCTTTTTTTCAAAAAATATTTCCAAAAAAAAATTTAAATGATTTTTCATAGTTCCGGGAAAAAATTAAAAAATGTGGGCTTATAGCGCGATGACGACGTGCTTCCTGAATCCAATCATGCAAATCGCCGTATGCCGTTACAATCATGCAAATCGGATGAATAGGAGCAGCGTAAAGTGAAATTTCGGAAAAAATACCTGACCCCCGCTTCACGCTTCACGCTTGCGTCACCCGACCCTTTTGGAGGCTCCCTCGACGCTGCTGAACGGCCAAACCCGGCGGCCTCAGGAGGAGGGCGGCACGAGAGGAGGCCGTGCTCTCAGGCAGGCAAGCCGGGCAGTCGGTTCGTCCCTTTTCGTCCCTTTCAATCTCAATATATTTTTCTAGTGATGCTGTAACACAACCAAACGGTCTCATATCATCTGTAATAGTCGTATAATACTATATATCTTGTTCACATATTTCCGTCTTCCTTCGAATACCATCAAAAAGTTATTTGAGGCACTACTCAAAATATCAATTCCGATTTGGAAACTGATTTCAAAAAGAAAATTGAACTACTTGTGTAGATATCACCAATATTCCATGTCCTAACATCTTATTTTACATAAATTTTACTTCTAAGATCTTCCGTTATCATTCCACTACCAGAAAGAATGAGCCCAAATTACGCACGAGCTCTTTTATCCTGCGACTCGATTTTTGATCTCAAAACGGCGTTTGTCTCCTTGATAGACTTCACCTGATGAATCTGTTTTCCCAAGTAAAATTTTAAAATATATATATATATATATATATATATATATATATATATATATATATATATATATATATATAATATATTTACAGAATATTTACAATTAATGTACAAAAATTATAATACAAAAATCTAACCCCTTGGCAACCTTTCAGTTCTCTTAGCCGCGAAACCCCGCGACCGTCCCCTAGGCCTCGCCCAGAACCACTGCTTCGGAAACAGCAAAAAGCTACGCGAGGTGCGAAGCTGTCGGACATAGAGTCCCGTAACTACACCAGTTACATGGCTTGTTGCCAAACCGATCTTCGACCCGAAGATCACGTGCAAGGATTGCACTGGAGATACCTCTCGTCTTTCGACACCCAGCGTATCCCGCGAGGCGCCTGTCGGCGCGGCCTTAAATATCCGCCGGCTCGCCCCCACCCTACAAGCAGCGGGCGACACACGGCTCGCTGGCCAGCCTTTCCAGAGCTACAACCGACACCTCTTAGACTCGCATCCGCGCGCGTCCCTTTGAAGGAAATTCCAGCCGGGATTCCTGAGGGCTTTTCCAACCGGCGCGGCGTGGCGCCGCACCCGTCCACCCCCATCCGGCTTAACGCGGGTTTCCCCGAAGCGGCCCGACGCACCGGCGCCGGACCAGGCGACGCTACACTCTCTATCTATGTCTCTCTATCTATGTCTTTCTATCTATGTCTCTCTATCTATGTCTCTCTATCTATGTCTCTCTATCTATATCTCTCTATCTATATGTCTCTATCTATATCTATCTCTCTATCTATATGTCTCTATCTATATCTCTCTATGTCTCTCTATCTATGTCTCTATCTATATCTCTCTATCTATGTCTATCTATGTCTCTCTCTCTCTCTCTCTCTCTCTATATATATATATATATATATATATATATATATATATATATATATATATGTGTGTGTGTGTGTGTGTGTGTGTGTGTGTGTGTGTGTGTGTGTGTATTTTTTAAGGCATTAAATTGTCATGAAAGCAATACAACTTTAACCCTTAGACAGGAACACCACACTAGAAGAGGAATATCCGTCTATGAGGGGGATAAATTATGTTTTGTTATACAGTTCGGCAACTTTTACATTTCTACATTAAGATACCATTTTTCTAAACATCGTACACGCTTATCAGTAACATTTAATCGGGTAGCAATTCAATTTATAAGATTTATATGCTACTAGTAAAACGTAGCATACCAGTCACTGATAAACCTCATATTAGGGAATCAGAATGCAAACGTATTAAATCGGCGATCCTCATCTAGGTGTCGAGAATAGGGATGCAACATTGATGTTGATATTTTCAAAACATAGATTTTGTATAGATACATGAACATATTGCGTAAAAAAATGAAACATTTATAAAACCTGACGTTTATTATCGATGTGCTTGATGAGTTGTGAATGAAAAGAACCGATAATCACAATTTTATAAAAAAGTTAAAATATGAAATAATATTGCATTTTACCACTGTCAATACATGTGTTAGAATAAAGCGAACGGTGATTGTAACATCCTCATCCAGTAGACTATCTTCAGCCCAAGAAATGACCCCATTTTTCTGGCATTTCCTACGTATGTCCTACCGTACGCAGAGAGGCGGCCAACGCAAGCACTCTAGGTGTAAGGTCTCTCGCCCACCTTCCTGTACCCATTTGAGGAAGTTGTGACTCCATAAGATGACCCTGGGCGATAGTAAAAAGAATAACAGCGAAACTAAGCCTGAAAACTTTCTTTTGCCGTTTTGTCTAAATCGTAATTATAAATTAACAATCACGGCCAGTGTCAAAACAAATTATCTTCCGCACGAACTTGATCGATGTTTCTAAACCAGGTTTTTTAAAGATGTTTTAATTTTGAACATTGATATTTGCATTTGTATTACTTGAGCATCATTGCTTCGCTTTTCTTGCTATCCGAAACTGGGAGGGGACGCGCCGATAATTCAGCGAGTTCTTCCCTAATAATGGCAGAATGTACGCATGAAAGACTGCGAGTATCAAACACACTGTTCAGTGCGATGATGTCTATTTGTCGGCTCCAGTCCCGGTCAAGCAGCGGCTGTGAGCATCTCTCCTTTCATCTGCAGGTCCCAATTCTTCGCGGGTCTGAACGCGCAGAGAAATAGTACTAGAACATAGATCGCAAGCCATCCCTTGTTAGACCTATCTGGATATACACAGCAATAGGATGCTAGCAATTTGTTCATTGCTCACTCGGACTCGAACTGCCATTTTCCTTTTGTTTGTGATATTGTGTATTAGTTATTCAATTGTGCCACTTACACCCTTTTCTTCCGCTTCATTCTATCATTCCAAGCATAATATCATTTTCTAGAGATTTTGTTCGACTCATAGTATGTCCAAAATATTTTATTTTCCATTTTTGGCTTTGGCTTTTAGAGAAAGTTCTGTTTTCTTTTCAAAATTTCGGCATTTATCTTTTTGCCCTCCCATTGTACGTAATATTTTCTTCCGTGTCCATACTTCAAAAGCATCTTCCTTTTTTCGGCCTATCTCAATGTTCAGCTTTTACACCCACACAACAGGATTAGAAATGCCATTTTCTCGATTATTTGGATTTTGGTCTTACGCAAGGCTTGATTTCTGACGGAACACGACGGAACGGCGTTCCTGTATCTCGCTGATAATTATTACATTATATTATAAATATATAATTATTTCTATTAATTAATAAATCATTTTGAGCGCGTTCCGGGACCTAAAATTTTAGAAATCAATCACTTGATATGCCTGCATATTTTATGAATTTGTGTAATTTTCTTTCGACTTCTTTTTCTAAAATTATTCCTCTCTTTAGTTTTTCTGTACAGTATCCAGAATTTGTTATTGTAATTCATAAGTATTTAACTTCGCCTGCCATGTATATCACTTCTCCGTTGATGTTCAGGCTTCCTTTTTTACCAGTTGACATAAATGTTGTTTTCTTTAAATGTAAGTTCATAGAATATTTAAATTTTATATTAATAATATATTTAGCTATCATTATTACATAATTCAGAATTAAGTATAAATAAAACATCTGCATAATTTTGATGACAACATTTTTGCGTTTTCTCGAAAAGGAGTAAAGTGGACATGTCACGTTTTGAATGTTTGCTCCTCATTTCGCGCTCCTTTCTTTCCAAGCCCAGCGCCGCCAGGGCACGCGCTCAAGTGTAGTCACCCTTCTGAGCTGGAAGCAGGGTCGCACCTCTGACACACTGCTGTTCTGATAACGTGACTTTTCTGACCTCTGCAGACATCTCGCCGCGTTCTTCGGCGGGCTGCGTGCTACACTAGGGCAATTCGATATGCCCAAGCGTAGGAAGAGGGCAGTGAGCAGTTTTCAGTGGACGAGAACATTGTGCAGTGACGAAGTGGAGATTATATTTACTATACAAGAATTAGTGGAATCATTCGCGTTTCGTTAATTATTAGTAACCGAGTGTTATATATGAACAAAATAATAATTCAAACAATAAATAACAATTATAAAAGTATATTAGTTTAATAAACATTTTGTGAGATATTATTAACTAAAATAACTTATTTAGTCGACATTTATGGATGGTAAGCTATTGTTTTTCATTGAAAATACAGGTATAATACCCTTATAACCTTTATGGACGTCCATACCGTTATAGACGTCCTATAGAGGAATTTTACCGGTATAAAAGAACATAGGTATTTGAAAAAGGTATGTAAAATACCGGTATTTTACCGGTATCTAATACCTTTTCGGTCCCTGCCTATTCCTCATTGCTAGTTTACACTCCCTGGTCATATTTCGAATGACCCGGATCATTTCTTTAGGTCTCCTTTTATTGTTATGTTCTTCCACTTCTTTGCATTTTTCTTTTTATTTATTTAATTTATTTAACGCCAAAAAACAGTTAAAAACTACGTATGACGTGCTATATTTCTTGAAGAAACTTCTTTATCTTGTCTTGGTCTACGCTGAGTTCTCTGACTTTTATCCTTTGCTTTCTTAGCAGAGAAATATAATACTTGAAAAGAACGAAACATTAGGACTTTTATTATTATTATTATTATTATTATTATTATTATTATTATTATTTAATAATAATAATAATAATAATATAATAATAATAATAATAATAATAATAATAATATAATAATAATAATAATAATAATAATAATAATAATAATAATAATAATAATAATAATAATCACAATCACGCGAATGGAGAGGAATCGAAGGTAAAGTGTATATACTCGTACTATATAATCCTTCGAATCTTCTCTTCGATGACTGAGTTTCCAAGATTTATAACAATTGTGAGACTCCATCTTTATATTTCACGGTGAAAATCTTGAAATATCTCTACAGGTCTGATTCAGTTTGCCCATTGTGTAACCATGGAGCAGGTTGTTACTCTGTGAGAACCTCTAGGCACCGGGCGGGCGTTCTTTCAGTGCCGCCGCGTAGGGCTAGGCTAAAGTGGCCGTGGGGGAGGGGTTCCGGGATTTCCAAATCCGATATGGCACTGGGACAGTGGTTCTCGAATATCTTTGGGAATGCTCACCCCAAGTTCACTGCGGGAAGGGGGGAGGGGGGAAGGGGGGGTCAGGTATTTTTTCCGAAATTTCACTTTACGCCGCTCCTATTCATCCGATTTGCATGATTGACATTCAGGAAGCACGTCGTCATCGCGCTATAAGCCCACATTTTTTAATTTCTTCCCGAAACTATGAGAAATCATTTTAATTTTTTTTGGAAATATTTTTTGAAAAAACGGCATCGTAGCGTTAATTCTATTTTAAAAAGGAGTCCATTGCCGTTTACAGATCGAA